>JBBMHQ010063176.1:0-14427 GCA_037834295.1 Postelsia palmaeformis
AAGTAGTCTTCGAGTGCCCTCTTCCCGATCTTCTCAAAGTAGGCCTCCAAGAACGCTATCACGCCAGCCGCACCGGTGATCACGTGGTTGTGTTTCTCCGCCCGTTTCATGGTATTCTTTGCCACGCTGCCGATGCCGTCGTGGCAACCTTTGAAGTGGGAGGTCGCCGTGAAGTGGTGCTCGACGACAAAGCCGAGCTCCCGAATGCTGTTGGACAAATAGCGGAAGTTGCGCCTGCCCTAGTACTGTTTTGCGCAGCCGTCCGTGGACATGTGCATGCGGGGCGTCCGCATGTCCTCCACAGCAACGGCAGTAGCTGCACTTCCGGCCCCCGTCAAGTAGTAGCCAGCGACCTGCTTCAGCGCGTGGAGGTGGAAGTCGAAGTCGTGAGCAGGGTCGTCGGAAACAAACACCCATGTCTCGCTCAGGTGCACCCTTCCGCCTCCCTCCCACAACTGCGGGCTAAAATGTACGATGGCCACCATGAGGGCAGTTGTATCGTGCCTCGCACAGGTTAGGACGGCTTGGGGTTCGTGAGTATACTTTTCGATGAAGTCCGTCTCGATGACGATGCCGCCGTCCTCAAACGTTTCCAAGCAGAGCCCGTGGCAGTTAGTCTACCGCTTGGCCTTCGCGTGATGCACCATGTACAGCTTGCTGTGCTTCATGAAGTCTACCCAAAGGTCGCAGAGCTTGCCCTCCTTCGACACTTCTTGGTTGGGTAGCGTTTTCTTCCCGCCGGGCCACTCCAGATCTTCGTAGCGCGTCCACTCCACCTGCTGCTCCGACGTCTCCAGCGCCTTGCAGTAAGGGATGCCCCTTTCCTTCTCGAACCCACAGACGTTGCACTCGGAGGAAGCACACCCCTGCTTCCGCCCCACGAACCCATGCTCTTCCTCCGGGTCCCCCACTCGTAAGGCCCACCTTTGGGCAAGCGACGGCGTCCGAGAAAGTCCCCAAGTGCTGCCAGTGCCCCTTCCATATCGCGTCTCCGTCAACGGCGCTGCACCATCGGCAATCGCATGCCGAACGGCCCTCCACCGTCACACGTCCATCAGCGCGTTCAGATACACCTGTTGCTGCGTGTGGATCTTGCACGCGCACTGGTCTGTTTTCGGCGCGGTCAGGAACCTGCACCGTGTCGAGAGAAACAGAGTGCGGCCAGGGTGCTCCATGTCCTCTCCCTTCTCTGAATTCCAGATGCTCTTGAAGTTGATGAACTCAGGCCACTCTAGGAACTTAGAGAACACTACTTCCCCCCCCCCCCCCTCCACGATGAGGTGCTGCCGCGGGTGTGTGTTTGCTGTAGAACTCTTGGACTCCCGAAACATGTCTTTAGACTTCCCCGATGAGCGCGATATCCCGGGGGGTGTGCCATAACTGCTGCATGAGCTTTATCACTTTCGGTGGGGTGGCGTCGCTCCTCCTAGCTCGCGGGCGGTGCCAGTACGCTCCAAGGTCCAGCGCTGCTGCAGGATGGAGGGCGGGCTGCAGCGATTTCGCCCGTTGCCGCGCGGCGTTGAAGACAGCCGAGTGAACGCCTAGGATCTGCGCCTCGCGATAGTCCGGCACCGTTGATGGCCCCTCGTCTACATCATGGGCATGAGCTGTGAGAATCGTCTGAAAGGTTTGCCTCCCCTCGTTGGTCCGGCCAAACACCGCTGCGTCCTTCAAAGCTGCCCGCGATGCCGCTCGGAGCTGCCGCGATTCCTCCCGCTCCTGCTGAAGGTCCAGCTCTGCCGGCACCCCACTTTCGCCCAGAAACGCCAACAGAGCTTGGGAAGCCATGCCTTTCATCGCCGTCATGAATGGCGCAGCAGTATCTTTCCAGTCAGACGCTTGCGGTGGCTGTACGTTGGTGGCAGCACTTCAGGAGAGGGCGTGGGGGCAGGTATGTCGGCGGCAGACTCGAGCGCTACGACATGTGGCTGGGATATTTTTAATAGCATGTTGTTGCAACCGCGGGGAAGTATAAGGGCGTGTGCAGTGTACCAGTGGGTGAACAGCAGCAGTGATGCAACAGCAGTGGCGTAGCACCTGTATACAAACTGAAGGACTTGCCTCAAACAAGCGTACCATTTTAGCCTACCGCTGGGGATGCGTACAGCAACTCGAAACCTGCAACAGCGCTCTAAAAAATGTATAAAAAATGTAGATATCGAAGTGAACGCCACTTCAGCAGGGATCAGAGCAGTACATATTGCAAAACAGAAGAGTGCAGGTCAGCGGCTGTATATACGGCGCACACACGGCAGTACACACAGCAACGGGACAAGCGGTACATTACAACTGTTCAAACTCAAAAAGTACGAAAAAATGTCTCACCTCTGGTGGGTCAGCAGATAAATGCCCCCTTGCTGCTGTCCTTCGCAGTACGAGTCGTCGCGCTGGGCCGCGAGGCCGCGATGGTTGCGAGGACGGGGCAGCTTACGTCGAAGTCTGCTGAACTCTGGTACTTTTGCGCGATACCCTCCTTCTTCGCCCATTCCCTCTTCGCGTGCATGACTGCGTGAGCCTCATCGCACCCTTCGCCAACCTGGACAATTAGTTCTCGAAGGCTTCCACGTACTTCTTCGACCCCAGTTTCCAACCTCCTTTTGTGTGCTTGTCCTTGAGCTCAGTGGTGAGTTGGAGGCCGCGTTCTGTGTCTAGCCGCCATGTGTGGCGCGCGGTGTGCTGATCCGAAATAGCATACACGATGCGCCTACACTCACTGCCTTCCCTAACTGCTGGGCCTCGCGGCCCAGCCTGGGACCCACTCATTCCAGGGCTCTTCCGGACCTCAGTTTGGGTGTGGTTAACTTTCTGAGTGGCTCTACCCCCCCTAAATTGGCCAAGCGAAGTCGATTGAAAGTTTTCCCTCGAAAAAAAAGTTCGGGAATGCGGCGAAAAAAAGTTCTCGTCGAAGGGTAACTTTGTTTTTTCAGGGAACGTTTTTAGACGTCGTTTTTCGTATTGGAACGATACAAGAAGTCGATTTTCCGATATTTTGTTTCTGGAATGCCGGAGAAGACATTCAGCTTTAGCGCGGAACCCGCTCAGACGAAATTCGGGGCATTGCTGGACTGCTGGTGCTGCTTGCTGTTCTGCTGATATTGTGCTGCATGTCGCATACTCGTAAAGACAGGTACAACACTATTAATACTTACTCGCACTCCAGAACTAATCCTAATCCTAACCCTAACCCTGACTCGTGTACTTATTTTTTAGGCTCCGCAATGATACAAGTACATGGGCCCGCCAACAGGAAGCACTTAATCCGCCCGGGGCAAGCCTGATATTCTTATTTTATTGGAGCGCCATCTTCAAACGACCTTGAGCATCAGATAGGCTGTTATATACAGTAGGATTTAGCCCAGAGGTTACCACTGCTGCGCATTGTTTTTAGCGGTTTCCAAAAAGTGAGCACTATGTTCTGATTCGGTACTTTCTTATTGGCGGGCATACTATATACTGTGCCGGCATAATGCCGACCCCCATGCTTCGGTTACGAAAATACCCTCTGGTATACGTTAGTGTCGCACAAGTTGACGCAGGCAAAGTGCTATTCCGACCAGTTAGAGTTTTTTTTACAGAATAAATGAAGCCGATCATCGCGAAGTGTCATTGGGTTTGAGGATGAAGGGAGAAATCCAAGTGTGCCAGCAGCCAGCAGCCAGCAGCCTCATTCACATCACTATAGTTTCTAAAGCTCGTTGATTTCCGATGTTTAGTCCCCCCTCTCATTTCCCAAGCGTTACAAACAACTCTACACACAACTGTTGCAGGAGTAGTCTATTAAATAGTGCCTCTCAGGTTCGTTTATTATAATGTTCCTTCTTCAGCCCCACCCAGGTTAGGCTTATTCATGAGAGTCTTCTGCCAGTCTCTTCAATATTGGTCATCATCAATTGTTCGTTACCTCAGTCTCATGATATTTCTGATACCAGGTACTACTCTTCAGCCCTTTTAGTCTCATGTCCCGCCCCGCCAGAGAGGCTTATTTGTTCGACATCTATGCATCTGACTATTTCCCCTCACTCAGACTTGTATATGAGATTTCGTGTTTGGACTCGTTCAGATCGTATTTTTTCTTCTGAATTTCAAGTTCTCAGTAGCACGAGGCAGTTTCTCGCGTCGAGTGTCAAACTCGATGAAAACCACGCTGTAAATCCACACACAGTCAGTGCAGAACTCACTTCGAGTGGCACTCACGGTACAAACAGTGCATCGAACCCTGATATGCTGCAAGTACTCAGAGACCAGTACTCAAAGTACCGTCAGTTTCGGCCATCTGACATACCAGGTACGATGATTTATATCGTACATACACACAACATTTATGTCAACCGGGGTGGAAACAAATAATCAGGTCCCAGACGCACAGAAAACAAGATGTATGTACAGGTACATATATTAAAAATGTGGAAAAAAGGTAGATGGAAGCTCAAACTCCCTGGTGGTCAGATTCATAGTATGAGCTTTAACAGTTTGCCCAGAATACACAGCGCACAAATACGATGCATATATGAGCACACAGTGTCCATCGAACGCTACTATACGGCCCGTACTCGCAGTACCTCCAATTTTTCTCGCGGAAAACACCGTAGGTACAAACCTGGTATACATACACATACATATATACAAAATACCTGGCACAACATTTGTGTCAACCGGGATGGAAACAAATGAACAGATCGATGCATACATGAGCACACAGTGTCCATCGAACGCTACTATACGGCCCGTACTCGCAGTACCTCCAGTTTTTCTCGCGGAAAACACCGTAGGTACAAACCTGGTATACATACACATACATATATACAATATACCTGGCACAACATTTGTGTCAACCGGGATGGAAACAAATGAACAGGTCGGAGACATATATCAGATGTGGTACCACGTATTGAACATGAAAAATAAACGTAACACAAAGAGCTAACAAACTGAAGCCTAAGGAAAATAATAAGGGGAGGGGGGCAAAGAGAAACGAAGAGATAGAGAGGGAGAAGGAGAGAGAGACAGAGAAGAGGGAGCCAGTCGAATACTGTGGTCGGCGTGTTGGAAGGATCTATTCTGGAATGACCGAGTCTAACACACTCCGAACGGCACCTTACCAGTTTGTAGGTCGAGCTCACGCACTATCCCCTATCGCCTAGCCCTGTCTCTACTGTACTGTGATTGTGCGGGGTGCCAGGGAAACATGCGGGGTGCCAGGGAAACATAACGTATTGGTGGTTCACGTTTATAGAGAGACTCGTGGTATTTCCGAGAGAGAGACCGAGAGAGAGAGGTATATTATATATTTCGGCCCGCAAAGGAGAGAGGTTTGATATTCGGGGATGGCCACCGCCTCACACTTTTTTGAGAGTCGAATTTCATTGTGTTTGTTTTACAACAAGCCTCGTCACACCAGCGTCGTCGTAGATAGACAGACTCCTTCAAGCCCACCATCGGCGGAGATGGGGTCAAGGTCGAGGTCCTCCACGAACAGGAGAAGTTGGAGGGGAATGAGTACAGGGGAGAGTGTGAAGGTGGTGCTGATTGGGAGGCTCCAACAAGGGCCGCTCGGCGCTCTGAATCAGCGCCTTACAGAAGCAAAGCAACAACGTCTATGGACGTGGATAGGGGCAGAGCCCTACACAGGCCGTCGGGCAGCGGAGTAAGCAATGGAGGCGCAGTTACGATCCAAGGTTCAACACCCATGGAGGTGGACAGTGATAGAGCCCTTTCCAGGCGATTGGACAGTACAAGAAGCTCTAGAGGCACAGTTACGACTGCCAGAGTCGCTGGTGGTGGACAGGGGGGCTCTACCACTGCCCCCCTCGGGAGAGACAACTGGGGAGAAAATGCACCGGTCGGTGAGGATCTCTGAAGCCCCGGAGTCAACTCACCTCCTTCGTTACCACGGGAGGCACAACCGGGATTTCAATATGACCACCGCGGAGTATGTGCTTACCCTTGAGGGAACCCACGCTCTTGGTGCGAGGGAGATCTACGTAAAAGATATGGAGATGACGGGGAGAGAGCGGGAGGGGTAGGGGCCAAGTCGCTAGCAGCTCAACTCCCAGAAGATCTACACAGAAAACAGAATTCGTCCGCAGTCGACAGAGTAGCAGGTGTTTGAAGGAGGAGGATGAACAAGAGAGCCTGTCAAAGGGCGTATCTCCACCAGGACGAGGGCGCGTACATGGGGAAATGGTAGGAGCGGAGGAACCAGGAGGAGGAGCGAGAAGTAAGGACATTTTTAAAGGGGGCGACCATCAGAAAACGCGCGTCCCCCACTGGCGATGGCATGGCTGCGGCCATCAGAACCAAGAGCGAGGACGGCTTGACGCTGTCGCCGACATAAATGAGGCACCTGGGGAGATGATGCCGCTTCAGAGGGATAGGCTGCCACCTTCAGGCTGATCTGTCCTATCACCCTCGCTGTTGGTGCTGCAGTCTCTAGGGGAGGGAATGGCCGCGGCATCAACTTCGTCGCCGGAGAGAGCCTTGCCGCCCGCAAGTAGACCTTCGGAATATTTTGCGCCTGCCACGTCAATGGACACTACAGAGACGGTTGAGTAACGCCATATGCCGTCTGTGAAAGGAAAGGATCAGCGCAGCCACCATGCTACCGCAGTCATCTCCATCACAGCAGCAGCAGGCTTCGGAGAGGCTGCAACACACTCAAAACTCAGAGAGGAGTACCACCGCTACGTCTTGCTACGTTACCGTCTTCCCAGTCACCTCCATCGTCACCACAGAAGCCACTTTCCACATCGAGGGTCGTGCGTCCCTCACTGCTGGTCCTGACTGCGGGGGTGGTCCTGGTACTCAGCCGTCCCAGTCGATGCAGTCGCCCACCATGATGCAGGTGTGGCCACTGACATTGCCCCAGGTGCCGCCGGTGGCTCCGGTCCAGAAGCCTTCGCCGAAAGAGTCACGGGTACCTCCGACGATCCTGCTGCCGGTGTCATCGCCGACGTCTCCGTCTGCGCCACGCCCGACACAGCTGACAGGGTCGTCGCCGACATCTGCCATCGCGCTCGCCGCCTCGGACACCCACGACCGAGACAGTCGTGGAAATCATGCTTGCGGCCGCATCAGCGCAGTCGCCCCCCCGGCGACTATTGCCGCGGTAACCAGGTCAACGGCAGCCGGGCAAAGAGCAGGGGGAATAATGGAGCGTGGGCCACCGAGCGTTAGATAACCCACAGGTGCACTTGGATTGGTGCACTCACAGTTTCTATCCGTCATGTTTCTGTGCTCTCCACCTTTTGGCTGAAACTGACTTGGGGTGCCCCATGTGGCGAGCGGCCGCGCCGGTAGACCAGTCTGACCGACGAGGAGCGCTGCAGGAGTATAGCAAAGGGGTAATGTTAGCGGCGCTATCAACGGCCCGACAGGGAATACCGATACGGGAAGGTGAAACGGCACGAAGGGCGAGGTCTGCCGAAAGAAGGGAAGCAACAAGGGGCAGCCGTGGTATCTACAGAATACGTAACGGAGTGGTGAAGGACCGGGCCAATCTGCGGGTGGCCTGATGGTGTTGCTTGAACTATCGCTGTGCGCTTGGATTCGCGGAGGGCTCAGCTTACGGCAGAACCGAATCGACCACGATCACATGCCCCTACACTCGGGGCGCCAATACATCATCTTGGGTCCCCTTGTCGCCCGGGTACTCGTCGTTTTGGACGCCCCGAGCCTGGTGAACAGAGTTCTTATGACAGGAAGGTTCCTACAAGGCCAGGAACTCTTATAGAGACGACCACGATGCAAGAAGTGGTAGGCTTGACACGAGTTGCAGCAACGCGAGGGGAGGCGGACATGGGCAAGGATGGGCGCATCATCTCAGCTCCTCGGTGACCACTTCCGTCTCTCTTGTTCACGACCCGGTGGAGCGTACTCGGCTGTGGTTCCACATCCTTGATCTCAAGCCAGTCACATTTCCACTTTATCTCCCGAGTCGGATCTCCAGACAGGCCCAAGTCTTGCTCAAGCATAAAACTTGTCAGGACTTTCTCAAAGGCTGCTTCCCCTCTCTGAAATACGCTTGTGTATGTAGGTGTGTTCTCTTCTACCTCTTCTGAGGCTTGCGGACAGCAGCTTATGAGGCGCACGCCGTCTTCAAGCCGAATGGACCTCATGTCATCGTCGGCCCAACTTGCCAGCCACGTCCGACAGGCTGAGTCCATTCTCTTCCCTATACCTGCGGCACTCCCGCTCGCAAGGTCGCATTTCGTGGCGACAAAGGATGTAGAAAATGGATCGCAGCCATTCAGAAACGAACTTTTTTCCGAGGTTGCGCGTATCCTTCTTGATCTGGTCGTCCGCTCCGAAGCCTTGCTGTTCGAAGACCCTCGCATCGCACACGACGAGTCAAACAGTCCGCGGCGTCAGAAACATCTGCAGCAGCCCCGTGTAGGCAATCTGTCGAAATTTCGCCAAGAATTTAGCAGTTTCACGCCAAGACTCATAATATCGTGTATATCTATTTACAAATAGGATGCTGCAAAATGATACATCAAGAAGAGTAAACTGTTGCCGGTAGTCCAGCCGAGTGATGCACAGTTCCAGACATGTGAACATCTACCAGGTATTTTGCGACATACACTATTTCTAGTGCTCCGAGGTGCATCATTTGCCAGGTCTGCAACAACACCTGTTTCCGCAGCAACGGAATATCTGTCCAGCACATTCATAAACGCGAATACCGACGCCGTTGAGCTCCATGATCTTCACATCTGCATAGGCGTTGCTCTTGGTCGATCCGTTAGTGCGGGTGGCTCGGCCGGTCTTCATGCTCTTGCGCAAGCTGTGCAATAAAAAGCGCATCAGCCACGACGCACTCGTTGGGGCTCACGCGGTAACATACCAGCAGGGATAGTTGTGTTGCGTTGAGGCGAAATTGATACTATTTTCAGTATAATCTTTTCAAAAGGGTATGAGAAAGCTGGTGCTACCACCGGTAGGTGAAAACCAGCGTTTCGATGTGAAAGCTTGCTTTGGGCGACCTTCAGCCGGACCTATGATAAAACAACTTCACTCGAGGCCTGTCGTTGTTGTCGCCGCATAGACGAAACCGCCCCTCGTAAACTCTGGGATACTTAGCAACTCCATTGTCTCCTGGTGGCGTTTCGCAAATGGGATCCCATCCACTGAGTTGCTTGCTGGGTCACGTGACTTTGACCACCTAGAGCATGTGCCACGGAGCCTGGCGGGATCCAACGCTTGCACGGTACTGTCCACGCCGCCCCCCTGCAGGCCCCGCAGCAGGGAGCACGATAAAAGACCCGCGGCCAGACGAGAAAAGTGAACTATCCCGGGAAAAGCGGTCCTTTGGTGCAAAGTAACATGGTTCCCCTTCGGGATGTGGGGGGCATAACATCCGGGGGGTGTCGCAAATTAAAAAGGGAGACGCAGCAAAACCCTTGCACCCCTTGCACCTCTTTTTTGAGTTAACATGACCTCGGAGTGAAACAAGTCATGAGCTATTATACTATTGCTAAAATCGAAGATTAGTAGTTTAGTCTTCGATGCTCTCGCATGTCTTGACGTATGGGAGGCATGCACTACTGTATTGCTCCAAGGAAATCGTAGCAATCGGAAGGCAATTGACGTGGTTTGCACCATGCAGGGATTTATCGCCTTCGTGGGATGTCTCATTGATACATATGTGTGATCCGTGATGGTTTGAACACCTCCACGGGGCGGGGTCTGCACGATCTGCATGAAGTACAAATAATAATCGAACATACATGTACCGTGATTAACTGGTGAATAGCTTTGCGTGGGTGGGTCTGCATGATCTGAAGGATCTGTACGATCTGCAGGAGCTGTATAACATTGTAGATGCATCACCCTTCCTTTGGCGGTGACATCCACTTGGTCTTTATGATTGCACTTGCGTGCCGGGTGGGATGATCCAAATGCCGTGTGCGCATGATGTGAAGGATCTGCATGATGTGAAGGATCTGCATGATCTGAAGGAACTATTTATCCGCACTCCAACCAGTTTGCCTGCGGAGACGTGTTTGCTCCGTATCATCTGCACTTGTTTGCCACGTGGGACCTCCTTTTGTTTTCAATGACATGCGCATGTTAAGCCGGGATGGGTTCTGCCAGGTTACACTTTTCATAGATAGATGCGTACCTGTCAGCTGAGTAGAATCTGTGTGATGAACAGTCAGTATATCTTGACCGGGATGGCATCTCTCCGATCTGCCGATCTTTACATATTTAGTGACATAGGATCTGTACGATCTGCATGATCTGCACATGTTTATCGGAGGATATGTATGATCTGCAGGATCTGCATGATCTGCCCGGAAGGATTTTGTGTGATTTAAGATCTGTGCACCGGGATGGGGTATGCACGATCTGCATGATCTGCGCATTTATATCGGTGGGTCTGCATGATGGCTGCAGGACCTGTATGTTTTTTTGCAGGATCTGTACAATCTACAGGATCCGATCTGTGAGATTTTTGTATGACCGGGAGGATCTGTGAAATCTGGATACTTCACACTTGCTTACATCATGTTTAGCCGGGATGGGGTCTATATGAGGTAGATATTCTACAGGTGTGTACCTGAGTGGGATCTGTGTGATTTGAGTACATCTTTACCGGGTGGGATTTGTATGGTCTGCAGGATGTGTATGATCTGCAAGATCTGTATGACCTGCAGGGTTTGTATGATCTACCTGAGTGGAATCTGTGTGATCTGTATGACCTGCACATCTTAACCGGGATGCGGTCAGTACGATTTACATGATCTAAAGAATCTGCATGCTTTCTGGAGGTTCTGTAAAATCTGGATTCCTCACTTGTTTTCAGCATATTTAGCCGGGATGGGGGTCTGTATGAGGTAGATGTTTCACACGTGTGCACCTGGGTGGGAACTTGCGGGATTTCTCTATGACCTGAAGGGTCTGCAAAATCTGGGCCCTTCACACTTGTTGACATTATACTTAGCCGGGATAAGGGGTGTATAAGGTAGATATTTCACACGTTTGTACCTGAGCGGGAACTTGATCTGTGTGACGTGTACCCAAGTAGCAGCACACCCAGCGGCACTCGAGCAATACCCGACTCGAGCAGGACTCGTAGTTCTGTTGTTGCTGTTGTTTTACAGCTGCGTACGGCTCGAGCATGAGCTCGAGCAGCACGAGCTCGGGCAGCACTGTGGGCTGTTGCAGTTGCAGCAAGAAGCGAGGAAAACAAAATCTTTACAGCTAAACACATGAATATGTGGGTAGGTCTCCGAGCACCTGGATGACTTTTCGGAAGTGGGACCCCATTCCCTGAGTTGCTTGCCGGGGCACGCGACTTCGGCCACCTAGAGCATACGCCACGGAGCCCGGCTGGAGTCAACGCTCACACGGTACTGTCCACGCCGCCTCCCTGTGGCCCCGCAGCAGGAAGCACGAGAAAAGACCCGCGGCCACACGAGAAAAGTCAATTATCCCGGGAAAAACGGTTATTTGGTACAAAGACATAAACCAGGTATTAGTTCCGAGTGGTATGTACGTGACGCAGCACCCAAAAAAGCAGAACATGATACTTTTAATGCTAAATATATTAACACCGGTGTATTTTACGTGTAATTTCCTCCAATAACGAGGTTATATGTTGTAGATCGGGAGCATACAGGTCATGAGGTCTAGGGTCAGGAGGATGCAAGCAGCAGGCATGGGCCTATGCGAAGAAACGCCGTTCACAGTCCGCATCAGACAGAGCACAGGATTACAACACAATTTATACTTACCTTCAATATGAAAATACTATAGACCACAAGACCAATCTCAAGTCTGGCCACGATCCAACCGAGTCGAGCCGTGCGCTCACACGTGCTCCAAAGAGGTAGAGCGTGCTTCTGACGCTAGGGAGAAGGTCTCCCAGGTATGTAGACGGGATGCTGATTGGTTTGTGCCCCAGGTCGACAGCGATGACGAAGGCAACACGAGGGATCGCCGAAAGGAGTGGCAATCCACAATTTGGGGAGGGGCCGTGAATGACGCGGCCCCTGCTGATACAAAAACGCAAGTCGTCGTAACCCCTGAAACGGTCCAAAACCGTAACATCCCCCCTAGCATAATGCGAATATCTGGGCAATATGCTATAGTAATCTCTGACTATAACCAAGGGTAAGGAACCGCAAGGCTCTGTACAAAAGTACTGAGCTCGGGGATAGGCTAAAACGAACCGGAAAGGCAGGGGTCATCAGCGGGAGATCCCCGATAAAAACCCTCACCCCCGCCCTTTTACTGCGAGTTTGATTGCCTGACCAATATTTAATGGCTTATAGTCATCCTACCACACTTCTTCAACAACGAAAAAAAACAGTACACTAACGCCTACGCTGAAACTGCCATGTTAGCGTTCTCCGAACGGGTCAAAAGTCAATACCCGTGGGATTTAAGTCCCCCAAACCGAATGCAAATACACGCGGAGGTCGAATCATCAAAACAAGTCTGCCCACTACCAGGCACGGAAGAGTAACCCCCCCCACAAAAATACCTAAATTATTGACACCAGACCGACTAGCTATTACAGGCAGAACCGACGTAATATCTCTCAAAAAGAATATATCTCCTCCAAGAATAGAACCAGAGATACTAGCGTCCTTGGCGAATGCTCATTACCGCTTCAGGTATGGAACTTCTCCTCACGGAACTACAAAACTGGCACCCCACCAGGCACGTAAGAGTACGCCTGCTCGCAACCCAAACATACGAACATTCACACAGGCACAATAAACATACCGCTATCCCACAAGTGCCACCAGGCACGGAAGTGTACACGCCTCCTCGCAACCCAAACGCACAAAAATTCAGGCCGTCAAAGCATACATCCAAGACACCACAAGTCAATACCCAACTGTCCCACACCAGACGAACCCACACCCTTTCGTACACAAACATGAGACAACGACGGACAGGAGGAGAAGGGCTTCGTCTCTTCGGCGAACGCTCAGTATCGCTTCAGGTCTGCAATGGCTCCATATAAGGACTCGTCGACTCCTTCAAGGTCTGGTAGTTAGGCAGTACGATCAAGGCAACGGGGCGAGAGAGCAGCGAACAGGTCCGGCATCAGAGCGAGGAAACGACGCAGCGGGCGGTGGACAGGCAAGATACCGGAGCGAGGGAACGCACGGCATCGTATTGAAGGGGCGGCGCAGAGAGCGGGGGACGGGCTAGACAACGGAGCGAGGGAATGCATAGTGTCGGAGTGAGGGAGCGGCGCAGCGAGCGGCGGAGGGACAAGACACCGGGACCTGGGAGCTGCGCGGGCAAGTAAGGCAGAGAGGGAACGGCGCATGGGAAGGCGAGTGAACGGCGTACGGGCAAGCGCAGCACAAGGGGGACGGTGCACGGGGATAAAGGAAATTGTGTACGCCAGCCAGAGAGGGAACGGCGCATGAGAAGGCAAGAGAACGGCATACCGGCAAGCAAGACAGAGAGGCAACGGCGCACGGAAAAGCGAGGGAACGGTGCACGGGTTTGATGTTCAATATTGCTTCAGCTCTTCAGCTGATCCATCTCGCGTCGGGTCAGCTTCTCCCAGTTCTGGTCGTTGTAGCGTACTCGCCAGCAGCGGTCTCTGGAATCGTACCCCTGATTCTGCGGTCTGAGATCGGCAACATTGTTTCATCATAGAGCGGCACCTATAGTACGGGGCAGGGCTGACCCAGATGGGAATCGTTCCGGTGCCTTCGCGTGAGGGTTACCGCGTTGTGATATCTGAGGCGCTTGGTTGATCTCGGTGACTTCATGCCGTTGCAGGCTTTCGACGAACTCGTCGCTCTCCCCCCGTCAACGAGAATGGAAACGAAAAAGGAGCGAAGGAGAGGAGCAAAGAGGGCTAGAGGGTCTGACAGTCCGGTCCAGGCTATAAGACACATGCCAGGGAAATATTCTCCTTGATATACCCTTTACCCGTCCAGAAATGAAGAGAATACGCATAGCGATGAGAAACAACGTAACCACGATGGACACACACGCACAGTGGACACGGGAAGGCGGTAAACTGCCGGACACATGCGATGGAGTACGGGCGCCAGTGAAGGTCACAGCCAGCGCGGTCGGATGCACGATCGTGTGGTTTGCAACAAACAAATACACAACAAGCAAACAAACGACCGAACGAACAACAAAAGCGAACAGAGCAAATAAGAAGAACAAACTAGGTACAAAGAAACGAACGGACGAACGACACAAAACTAACGAAAAACAGGTAGCTAGCCCCGTGGCAAGGCTCAGACCTAGAGGGGCCGGGTTGCCATCTCCCGTAAGCATGGGCGACAGTAACAACGGTCCCAATAGGTGCAAACCCGACCATTCGGGGGATCCGCCTCGTCTAAAAAAGGAAACAAACGAGCATAGAAACAAAACAGATCGAAACACCCCAAACAATAAACAGGTGAAAGCCCCGTGGCTATGGCACAGACCTAAAGGGGC
>JBBMHQ010063187.1:0-14426 GCA_037834295.1 Postelsia palmaeformis
CCGCGCAGGGTACCTCTCTACCGAGGCTGGGGCTCGTATGACCACCAGTAGACCGTCGTAGGTTCAGATGGACTCCGACCCACCCCGAGGTCGGGGCAGGCCGAGAGAGATATATGTGGTATATGTTGCTCTGCTGGTTCTTTTTTTTGTATTTCAATATTTAATAGGTGTCCTGTCCGTACTGTTATGTACCTGGTATACCGGTACTCCTTTGAAAGACAGCAAACTCCCCCCTTCCATGGGCCTTTTTCTCGTCCTCTCTCTCCTCAATTTCTGTACTATCTGTGCGCATACGTACCAAAGGTAAGATTTTCTCACGAAGTATATACTTATGACATATGCTTTAGTGGTAGATTACAAGGTAACAAGCAGTGTCTCGTTCTGATGATCGTTGTGGATCTACGAGCACAGCATAGCCTGGTGTGACATGTATAGTCTTCATACGTGGCGCAGCAGTACGAGTCACAGTCCCCTCCGTACACATAAATGAAAGTGGCAACTCCGAAGGATAGGGCTGAGTCCTGGTTCGAATGTACTGACACTGCAGGGCATACTCCACTAGCTGGGTAGCTGCCAGGGTTGCCAGTGTATCTACTTTTCACTTCCGTATACGTTCGTGCCACAATAACGCCTGATCATATAGCCCTGGTTCAGTGGATACGGATACTGCTAGTCGTACTCCACTGGCTGGGGAGCTGCCAGGGTTGCCAGTGTAATAACATTCACTTACGTATGCGTACGTTTTCGCACAAAAGCGAGATGTTTTGTTTGACTATAATAGTACTTTTGTGTCAAGAACCTTCCGTGGATGCCGGGTCCCCTGTTGAACCGACATGCCGACTGCTGGTGATATGCGACAAGCCCCATAAAGACATGTTGTCGTCCCCGAAGGGACTACAAATATTCGGTCAAAAAAGGGGTATAGACGAAACGCATTACGCACCTTGCAACGCTATCAACTATTCAATTAGTCGGACTCACAGCTGTCGTACTTCATAATTTTATTAAATAACAAAAATCCCGCGGGCTTGTTTATATGTCTCTTTATCCGCTTACCGCTTACGTATACTAGTGCCTGGTACGACGGTCTATACCACACCCCCGGGTCATAACACTTAAGGCTAACCAAATTATGTCAACCGGTGTGTTATACTCGGGAAGGGTGGTATACAGCATAGCCCGGTGACAAAGTGGGCGCTTGTTTTGGGATACGGTAAAGCGGATCAACGGGGGAGTATACTCTACTGTAGGGGGGGGTAATAAAGTGATAAAATGGGTGAGGCAACAATGGTTGTAAAGGAGTTTGGCTACCACCCTCCAAGCAGGGAGGGATGCGATTGCAGTCAGTGGCTGCAGGGTTCGCTGCCACATCTTACGGAGGCGGTAATGAACGTGAGCAGGGGAGTGATAGCAATGGTTGGAGCGTTCGCTGCCAAATTCAGATATGTTGCGTGGGCTCAGCAGCAGGTGCAGTGTCTGGCCTTGTCGACGGGCTCTGCTCTGAGAGCCTTGGTGGCCAATTATATCGGATGGCGTAGCTACGTGGTAACGGCAAGCGGTATTATTAATAGCACTGCTCTCAGCCGCTGTAATCACGTAACGCGGCATGCCCTTTATCAACTAAACCCTTCCAGTTATATAGGAAACCGTTGCATAAGTAGTACCGCGGCGCCACGGCACGAAGCAAAATAGTGTACATTGTAGCTGTTGGGTTCAACCCCCCACTCCAAATAAGAAAAACTTCCTCTCTTTTGGTACCTGGTATGTATTTTTATGCCCCAGCGGGTATGCCTCTCAAACGCCCCCTGTTTTGCTGTATTTACAATTACCCGTAAGCAGCCCTTATTCTGTCTTTTACCGCAATCCACGAAAGCACGACGAACATTGGCCGTGACCACAGACGACATAGGTCATGAAAGCATGACGAGACGCTGCGCTGTTGCTTTCGTCGAAAATACCTGCTTGGTGCTTGTGTTCTGTCATGAGAGGAACGCGAGTGTGGCATTAAGCGAAGGGAATATGGGGTGTTGGATCGGGATCGAGTCTCGACATATATGGAAGGCATGTTTTGTGAGGGGGTACGAGTACTCGTAAAGAGAGCGAGTTCGTTTGAGGTAGAATACATGGCATCCAGGAGAGGGACAAGGACATACGACGAGCTAGAGGTTGAGCGAACGTGACATACGTGTTTTCTGGGTAGGATCTGTACTCCACCGATCACGCACAACATCTCATAGCGGCAGGTTAGGTACTAGATGATATATCTGTAGGTGATCTATCTGTAGATGATCTATCTATAGGTGATATATCTGTAGGTGAACTATCTGTAGATGATCTATGTGCAGATGATCGGTCTGTAGATGATATATCTGTAGAAGATCTATTTGTGGATGATCTACCTGTAAGTCTATATATAGATTATATTTCTGTAGATGATCTATGTGCAGATTGTTGTCCTGAGTGTGAATACAATAATTCCGGCACTATCATTAAATTGACGGGGATGTCAGGCCGGGGGGAGAGGGCAACGATATTTCGACCAACCGAAACTCTCGTTATGGCGCCTTTCGATATATAGCGATACCCAACACTGTCAAACGAGCTACTGTAGTCGCCGCTGAGCTCGGTTTCTTAGTTCCAAATTCCTTAGCGTCGCCTTAGAGTGCCTGTGCGCAAAATATAAAAATATTACAAACTTTGCGCATCTATTTTCCCGTTGCCGACGACTACGTACTCAGAAGTCTACCTAAACTTGCGCAAATATGACAAACTAGTGCATTTTTGCGTAGCATGTTACGCTGCTGTACCAAAGTCTTAGTTATGTGACATTAGACTCGACCGCTACATTCTATTCGCCGAAAACTCTCCGAACGCTTTGGACTGGCCAAGCTTGCCCCGAGAGTATCCTCGGGCCATGTCTGCCACCGGCGAAGTTTTGCGAGAAGGATTGCTGCTGCTGTTGTTGCATGCCTCTGCTGCCTGCTGCTGCGGCAGACAGGTGCTGCTGCAGCTGCTGCTGCAGTGTTTTTGCTGCAAGCGCTTCTGCAAGAGCGGCGGCAAGCATGGACTGCGGGAAGCAAACGCTGTTGCAATCGAGCGCTATTGCAAGCAAGCGCTGCTGCAAGCGCTGCTGCAAGCGCTGCTGCAAGCAAGCGCTGCTGCTTGCTGCTGCTGCTTGCTGCTGCTACTGCTGCTGCTGCTGCTGCAAGCGCTGTTGCAAGCAAGTGCTGCTGCTTGCTGCTGCTGCTGCTGCTGCAAGCGCTGTTGCAAGCAACGCTGCTGCTTGCTGCTGCTGCAAGCGCGTGCACCCTTGCCGCCACGCTTCTGCTCTTCGCCGCCACGACCTCTTCTATTGCGGAGGGGACAACGAAGAAGAAGGAAGACGACATTCTCGTTGTGGCGGCGTTGATCGCACATCGAGTATTGAGGAGAGCAGGATTGGTCGCACTTCTGCCTGTTGGGGCTTGCTGTTGTTTACTGTCGCTGCTGCATGCTGCTGCTGCTCGCTGCTGCTGCTGCTGGCCGCTGCAGACAGATACTCCTGCTTGCGCGACTTCTGCTCGTTCTGCAAGTGCTGCCGCCGCTGCAAGTGCTCTTTTTTCCAACATGAAAATCCAACATTTTGCGGTTTTTCGTCTCCGATTATGCGCATGCCGGAAACTATTCAATGATGACTATCTTCCTCGCGGAAGGCCTTGATGGATCAAAAATATTATGCGCAAACACCCCAACAACTCAAGAAATTACAGTAATTAATCAGTACCATCCACCCGTGAGGAACGTAGTGTGGAAAAACTTTTTTTTTTTAGTAGGAGGCGTTCTGATCAAGCGCAAGACGAAAATCTTCTTAAAATGAATCTGCTCCGTATTTCGCAAGGAAGATCGTGGAAAATGCGTTTGCTTTCTGCATTCCGTGAGGAAACACAAACAAGATGTCAGCCTCAGCCCCATTCGACCCCCCGATATATCATATATCGATCAAATCAGTATTAACAGTATCGTTTATCGTTTGGCGCTACCGACCATCTACGAGCAGCAGCGTGAGGGCTCAGAAGTACGGGAATAAATATAGGATAAATGCTGCTTGCGCCCGTGCCGCACGACTCCATGATATCAACCTCTGTCGCTCGGACACCATGTCACACAATATCATCCCCCAATCACCAAGTGGCCGCTGCTGCAAAGGCCAGTTATTTCGTCGTCGGTGTTTCCCCCCTGAAATCCGAAGCAAATATGCCAGGAGGCAGCACTTTCACCCTGTGATCGACAGCAATTTTGACTCGACACGCCTCAATCGACGCCAAACTACTAGGTTTTAGTGTGGAACAACCGGCCCTAAACCCTTAGCAGCGCGCACGTTTTGCTTGACACGCTTGACATGTCTGCCGACGTCTTCGGTCCCAAGCGGGTTGATAACGTTCCGCTCATGTTTCGTTTCTCTGCGAATGCACTGCTGTCTGTATTTTGAAAACCCCAAGGAGAACAACTGGGGCGGGGGGGATTCCAATCGCAAGGCGGCGCTGCTAGAGGAAGAGCTGATGGGTATGTTCAAGACCAAAAAAGAGATCTACAAGGACGAGGTACGGCTGCTACTGCTTTGGCATACTTCCATATTTTTTCACTTAATACCATGATATAAGACCGATTTTGTCGGGGGGGGTTGTTTTGTTTCGTTACTGCTGCACTACGATGAATGCTAGTCAGGCGCGAGTTGACGGGGGAAGGAAGTGCTGAACCCTTCACGCGATATAGTTGCTACCACGAACCATAGTGTGGAGAGGGGGGAGGAGAGCCTGCCATGTGACCCAATGGTTGATCCGAATCACGACAAGGAGAGAGAGAGAGAGAGAGAGAGAGAGAGAGAGAGAGAGAGAGCTTTTTTGCTGTGGATCAGACTGTCTCACGCCTCGGACAGACAGATAATGATGTATCTGCCTACATATAGATCATCTGGTCCCTCATCTGTCGTCGTGAGAGGTTGTGCAGGACCTGCCTTGTAGGGCTGATCCAACCCAGGAAACATCTACAGTAGACCATGCAGATTGCACGGGCCCCACCCGGTAGCATGAGCTAGGTCACACAAAGGAATAGATTTTCTTCCTCGGGAGACGTCGATCGTAGAAGTGTTAATGAGCTGTAGGTGATCTGTAGATGATCTGCGGATGATATGTAGATGATTTGCAGATGATATGTACATGATATGTACATGATATGTACATGATATGTACATGAGCCGTAGAAAATCTGTATATGATATGTGCATGAGCCGTAGAAAATCTGTAGATGATCTGTAGATGATCTGTCAGATGTGTGGACCGTTTCGCCCCATAACCAATTGTACCTGCTACGATCTGCGCTCGAAAGTGTTTTGTGCTTCACCGCGTCAGCTTCGTTCTGTTGCCAATTTGTTCGAGTAAGTTTTTCGCGACCAGACCGCCAGACAGACAGACCGACCGACGATTCGTTTTGCTATCACGAGCGGCCGCTGTCGCAAGCTTTTTCATGAATCGCACACATCCAATAGGTCACCAATTACTGTAGATCATCTAGGTTTGCCGTCATGAAGTCTTAGGCACGAGCCGTGTGACACAGATCCCACCCAGTGGCAATGCCCGGAAGAGCCGGGAGAGAAGGATCCCTACCGGCAAATGTCATCTAGACCAGGGAGATCATCTATATCAGGGATGTGTTTGTCCCGAAAGATACTGAACTGGGGGTATGATCTGTTCGAGTCGCCAGGGACCTTTCTGTCCCAAAATATTTCGCTCGCGGAATGGGGATCTGATATAATCTGATCTGATATGATCTGATGTGATCTGATCTGATCTGATCTGATCTGATCTGATCTGATCTGATCTGAGGCATGCCACGGTAAGGGTCCGCCTGATTCTATTACGGGGATCACGATACACACAAAAACCTTGTATTTTTCGCTGTTTTCACCAACAGTGTTTGGTCCTATGTATTTACTAGGGCCCCCCGTAACAAGTACCAGGTATATTCTTAAGCTACTCACTCGACGACCTCTATACCCCCGACGCTTGACCTTGACATTATTGAGAGTGCAACCCATTGTACGAACCCCTGGCCTACTGTACTGCTGTAGGTATATATCGGGAAAAAAAGAAACTATTAATTAGGCCCTCAGTGGAGGGGCCCCTCCAA
Organism: Postelsia palmaeformis; assembly: GCA_037834295.1. Classification (NCBI taxonomy): domain Eukaryota; class Phaeophyceae; order Laminariales; family Laminariaceae; genus Postelsia; species Postelsia palmaeformis. The sequence goes on from JBBMHQ010063187.1 coordinate 6,166, forward strand.
TCAGAAATATTTGCTCAGAAGGCAGAAAGTGCTACAAGTATATACCTCCATCGTAGCAAGCGTCTCGTCTGTCCGACTCGTTTGGGATATATCTGTCCTGAAATATCTAGATCACGAAATAGGGATCTAGCTGATCTGATCTATCTGATATGATCTGTCTGGTCTATCTGATCTGATTTGTCTGGTCTATCTGATCTGATTTGTCTGGTCTATATGATCTGATCTGGTATGTCTGGTCTGGTCTGTGTGATCTGGTCGATATTGATCTTATCTGATCTGATCTATCTGGTCTGATCTATCTGATATATCTGATCTGATTTGTTCGGTGTGCGAACTGCTGTATACATCGTTTTCGTGCTTGGGCTGGCAGGTGGAGGACTTTCTGGGAGACTTTTTGGACGACAATTTTAGCACCTACGCCGAAGATGACAGCCCAGCACAGGTGACGAGCCAACAACGGTGCAGCATCTGCGCCAGAGGAAAGCCCACCCACCGCCGCCGCTCTCGTGGCAAAGCAATAATAGAGAGTAGATCTCACATGGTGGGATAGTGTGAAACGCGCAAGAAGGAACGGGGTGTGTTGGATGAGGAGACAAGGGAAACAGACAAATGTGACATGGAGAAGTTTCGTACACTGGATGGTAGCGAGAAAACGGTCGCCTTCCTACTGCTGTAGAAGGATTGAATGGTTGAATGATTGATCGTGGCCGCCAAGGTCGAAACTGGATAAAACTGGAAGGAGATAAGGCACAAGGCAAAACACTGTCTTGCAGTTGCACGCGAAAAATTATTGAGCGCCCAAATGTTGGAGGTGCCTCTATTAGGAGGAGTGACGATGCCCCATCTCGAAAGTGATGCCTGGTCAATAAAAATGACTGAGGCCAGCAACAAATGAGAACGCCCGCCACCCCCCCCGTCTCGAAAATAATGCGTGGTCAAATGGCTAAATCGAACAAAAAAAGCAGTACGCCCCCTCTCTCTGACTCGCGCTTGGTGCCAGCAATGCCTGTCTGGTCGATGAAAACCCGACGTGCTCCGTCCCGGCATTGTAAGGATACGAGGGTCTACAGCCATGCGTTATATCAAGTGCAACCCGGATGCATGGTCAATGGTCAAAATGACTAAGGCAAGCAACAAATGAATACCCCCCCGCCCCCCCGTTTCCTGACAGGTGGCAGCCATGCTGGTCGAAATGTTCGCGCAGTGCGGGCGGCTGGACTTCACCCTCGCTAACGCGGTCAGAGAAGAAGAGCAACGCCTCCAAGCGAAGGAGGCGGCCGCCCCAGGCATGGGGGGGGGCGGCGCCAAGTCGTCCGCAGTTGCGAGCAGCGTGGCGGCGAAAGGGGCGCTCGAAGGAGATGGCAGCAGCAGCGACGAGGAGGATGATGATATGGGCGGGGACGGGGGAGGGGGTCTTGGTGGTGGTGTGGCGGCGGCGGGGGGGGGGGTTGCCGCGCCTGACGCGGATGGGTGGCAAACCGTCTCGGTGAAAAAGGGAGCGCGACGATGATGATGGGGCTGGAACTGAATGTTTACATGTTTACCCTGTTGATGTTGATGACGCATTCAGTTAGGACTTGAAAAGCATGCCCTCGATGGGGTTGCTACAAACTAGTAACGCCTTCGGGACTTCAACGCACCCCATATAAACCCTTTTCAGGGCCTTTTATTTTTGAGGAATAGTGGCCAAAACAAGAATATTTTTGGTGTATTCGACCGGTCTGTCTACGAGCAGCTTGAGCGCCCTGCGGTGCTGTACCCAGAGGATCGTGTCACGCCCCGTGCCGTACAGCTCCGTGCTTGCGTCATCCCCCAGCCACCGCAGTGGTCGCTGCTGCTGCTGCTGCTGCTGCTGCTGCTGCTGCTGCTGCTGCTGCCGTAAAATCGTCTGTAGTCGTCAATTTTTCGCCTTTCAAATCTCCAAGCGGGTTAAGAAGGGGTTGCTGGAAACTCCTTTTGAGACTTGAAGGTGTGTCCCTTCAAAGGGGAGAACATATATCATACGTCCGTATGGGAAAATTGTGGCGATCGACGGGTGCTACTTTAGAGGTACCTAGTGGCACCGACCTTTGCCTTCCGAGGCTGCTCACTTTTTTTCAATGCAGGGGTTTTTCACCTCAACCGAAAAAATGACTTTGAAAACAGCCACTGAAATGAAACGTGCAAACCCCGACGAATAAAAAACAAAGCCTGTGATGAACAGTGTGGATATATCACGAAAAAATAGTGCAACACACTTCTGTTGGTATTCCAGCTGTATTGGTTCAAGGAGCCCGCAGAGTCAGAAATATTTGCCTTGGAAGGCTAAAATGCTACCCCTTTCGTAGCCCGCCCGCCTCGATTACAGCATCGTCGGCCACACGAAGGAAGCAGCATAGTAGCCAGGAACCATCTTCATAAATATATACCTACCAGGTACGATGTATTCTGAGTTTGTGAAACTGAGTTTCTATTTCGGAATATATCTTCTCAATTTGTTGAACTGAGTCTCCACTCGGGAAATTGTAGATATGGCTGTTCGCATACCTTGTGTTTTCGAACTTGTACAGGCTGGGCTGGCCATGAGCGGCTTTTCCGTTCGTCCTTCGCTTTCGCAACCACTTGAAAGTATTATGCCTCCAAGTTTGGCAACAGTGTTACTGGGCCGGCAGCGCATTTGCCGACCTTGATGTTTTCGAATTCCGATTCGATTTCGTCGAGAAATTGAAAAAACGTAAATTTCCCGTCAGATGTCTACACGAAAATCTACACGAAAGCCCGACAACCGATGCTGCTGGTACTCGGTGTGAGCATTCCTTGAGGCATGCCCCAAGTACACAAACTCTTAAAAACGCCTAATTCTATTACACCGAGAGATATCACGTGTACTGTATACGATATTCTATACAAAGTCAAGATATTGCGATATCCACGAAATCTGCTATTCTCACACCAGTTTTTGTTTTTTCGACCTCGATTTTTTCTCACGCCTTTCTTACGGGCAAGACAAAGAGCTTCATCACTACTGTACCAGGTACCATTTTTGTTTCTTCTTTATTTTCGGCAGTTTCGGTCATAAACATTTTTTGGTTATTACAAATGTGCCTTATAGCTCCCGGAAAAAAAAACGGTGCAGTAATGAATCCCTCGGGAAGGCTATGATGAAGCACGTGTCATTTTTTCAGATCAAAGTTCGCAAAAGCGGACTGAGAATGTGCGTGGAACCCAGAAAAGCTGCTCTTGGCCAGCCCAGCCTGTAATAGTTCGTTCGAATGTTCGATATATTAGTTCGTTACAGATTATTTTCATACCATGTTTCTACTCTTACCTTATATTCTGAAACATGCCATACCACCAGGTAATATTTGGCCGTAAAACATATCCACCACCACCCCGTACCATCATACCATACCACTAACATACCATATAACATACCGTCATTTTTCCATTTAGTATATCCGACAAACCTTGCCATCCTAACATACCACCGAACGGTATCATATCCTGTGCCACATCACGCACCATGTCACGCCGTACCATACCCATACTGTACCAGCACCACCCGAGGGGCTCAACCATACGAGAGCACAAGAAGTCAATTTTCTCATGGAATGTGTATGCCGTGCCTGTCGTGTCCAATATAATGCCATGGCAGTGCATTGTCTACTCCGCTTGCTGCATAACAATTAACTGGCGTTGTGTATCTATAGTGCCGTTGCTATGTGACCACAGAGGTTGTACGAGTATATCTCTCTAGGAATGAGAAATCGGCACGGACACTGGTTGTGCTTGTGCTGAGTATCGACGGGAAGCTACAACGGTGTCATGCTGAGCACACAGATAGCGAGCACATCATCACAACAATATATATCGACGGGAAGAAATAACGGTGTCATACTGAGCCCACAGACATCGAGCACATCATCACACAACAATACCAACCACCACCAAACGCACGAACCGCAGATTCCAGATACGTTCTGTCTGTCTGTGTGACACACAGTCACAAGACCAAAGCCTCTAACTTCATCACACGACCAATATCGATCGGATATTTCACATATTTATGTTTGGCCTCTTTTATCAACAGCAACAACACTCAAAATCTGCCCGTCTGACTGCCCCCCCCCTTTGTTGTCTCCCATGAATCTGCTGCGCAAACTTTTTATTGGAATTTGTCAAGAGGGTACAGAGATATAAGCTGGTAAGGGGCACAGGGATGTCGGTGCTGGGTCGAACACGCTGCCTGTAGTTCACGATGTCCTTATTGTTGCTCCTCAAGTGAGTTGAGAGGAAGGGTGAGAACTCGAGGGAGCGGTAGTGGCCTTCGCTAGAAACACAACTCAGCCCAGATGTCGACCAAAACTAGCCTGCTACGCAGACACGAGTATTCCCAAAAAGAAGACTCCCAAAGCGCTACGTGCGTGTAGCTATACAAGATTCGCAGACGGGTATGTTCCCAAAACGCTACGCGGATCCGTATAAGACTCGCCAACGGGTAATTAATGTACGCTCCTATACGATAGATGCGCTACTCCATCACATTTGTCCACCCTAAACAGTCGTAGATGCTGATCGCACGACGACAAAAGTTGATGACCATATCATTCCAAAATCGGGAAGAGAGATTGAAGATGCGGCTATTCAACACGGAAGTGAGGTGATGGATCTACTCCACACCTTGTAGTGACGCTTCGACGCCTCTCACTCAAGAAAAAACGGTATGCGGAAGGAGAGAATGAAAGCAGAACGCAGGAAACCAGACGAGGCACACAACGCGCAAAAAAAAGCGAGGGCGAAATACGTTAGCGAGAAGTACGCCGCTAAGCTTGAGAGAGAAAATAACAATATATAGGGGTCTACAACTTTGGGACTCGAGGCTGACGAGAACGTAGAGCCAAGGCGCCAACACGTGGGACCCGGGACGGCCAGCTGGGTACAAACCGGAAGGTGACAAGGTCTTTCTTCCGAAAAGGGCATACTCTGAAAAAAGCTGAGGCATTCGGGGATATGTCTCATATACCACACATTAAGCAGAAAATGTAGGTCGTAGCAAGGCTAGTCGCGGCAAAATTGGTCTGATGCCGACAAACGGGGGTCAAAGGAAAGGGAAGCCAAATGAAACCCCTGGGAAACTTCATCAGCAGAAGCAGGGAATCTCAAGCAAGTCTCGTACGCTGAAAACGAACCAGGAAGTAGAAATCATTTGTAAATCCGATACGCAGGAGGATGAGAAAAGGAGAAAAGGCAGGAAAATAAGTCGGCAAAAATCTATGGTAGAAATACTGTAGCACCACGGTTCGGCGGTCTTCACGAAGAGCAGGCCGGGGGAAACGGTGGCAGAGAACCGACGAAAGAACGCGAAAGCGTCCGTTTGAAAATACCACGACGTTCGAGTGGTATGTGTATAGCAGAAAGTAGGAAAAATCACCCACTCGCAAACAACCCCAAAGGGACGACACCACGACAGTTCGGCGGCCTTCGATTGAAAAGGCAAGCGGGACTGCCAGTGAGAGAGGGAATAACGGAATACCCGAAGACCAAGTGAATACCCGAAGCCCACTTCCCGAAGGTCCAACACCTCGACAGTTCGGCTGCCTTCGCTAGAGAAAGCGAACGGAACCGGCAGGTTGGGAGATGGAAAGCAGCAGATCAATACACCCGAAAAGACAATACCTTGACTGTTCGGCTGCCTTCGCTAAAGAAAGCGAAGATAATCGACAGTGATAGACTGAAAACAGCAGACCAAAACTTCTGAAAGTACAACACTATATCCTATGTAAAAAGAACAACCCAAAAGCAAAAAGTAGAGACCGAAGAGGCATCCCAATACATCGGAACGCACAATGCACAGACAGTTCGGCGGCTTTATTACAAAAGGGACGAGCGAAAAACTGGCGGTGGTCAGATGGAAGGAGCAATGCAAAACACCTTGAAGCCGAAATAATGCAGAAAAAACGCACACGTAGTGCCAGACCTGAGTCAACCGAAAACTAAACCCAAAAGCGTGCTGGGTTAGCAAAACGAAGGTAAACGTATCCGATCGACACAGATTGAACAAGAAAGCGTCCCATAAGAAATCTCAAGCCACCCAGATAACTATTTTTCTCCAAATAAGAAACCCAGAAAACAAGAAAAACAAATATGATCATCTACATTATTATGCACTTTTGGGGTATGGTATAATATCATAATATCACGGGTGGTCGTGTAGTCGTGCACAATAATAGTAGTACATGTATTGACAGTAGTATTTTCCGTCTGCCCCCCACGCGGCACTCGCCTCGGTTTTATCTCCCCTACAGTATTGGGCTCTGCCAACGGAGAACAGCTGCGACGAAATATGAGCAAGCCTCGGGAACTGACTGTGACACATCAGTATATATCATCCTTGAAACAATCTACCTTCGAAGGCCATCGTATACCTGGTGATGGGTATAGCACTCGCCGCTGAGAACAATATCTTGACCGCCAAGTCTAACAGCGTCACCGAACAAAGTGACCCGCGATGTTCTCATTCAGTCTCATTTCGCTTTTTCATCATTCGCGGGCCTATATATACTCTACAGCCCCTAGTACTGCAGATATGTACTGTTCAGGAGCGCCAGTAATGCTGTTTTCGCGACACCTCACATAAAAAGAGTGGGTTTAGCAATGTGGGAGAGGCCTCTCTAGGGATGATTTTGACGTCGAAAAATGGGTGTGGTATGGTCTGCACTTCGGAATCGTCGTCCGTGATGGAGAAAAATCCTGGTTCGATGCAAACGCGGCGCAGCCGTGTTTGTGGCGAGTTTTGGGCCGGTTTGACTGCAGTTTGGGGTCAGGGTTGGGGTTAGGGTTAGGGTTAGGGTCAGGGGTTGGGTTGGGTCTCCGCCCGTACCTTGATCCCAACAGGAATCAAGACACCTGAACAGCCTACCAACCTAAAGATCCCCTTTCTCAGATTGTTATACAGGCCAGAATGAAACACAAACCGCATCGCTGTTGTTATAAGGCTAAGGTTGGGTAGTAGGCGATTGGGCGAACCTTTTGCCAATATTAGATCAACGAATTACAGTAAGACTTCAACAAATGGCGTCTATCAGCAGGACACATGAGTCGTTGGCCTCAAGTCCAGCAGGAAAACGCCTTTTAAAGAAAAAAAAATCATCATGTCAGTAATCTCATACAACCAAGGGTATTGAACGGCGCGGTAACGAAGGAATCGAGCGACACGGGGCGGAAGCGTTTTGCCTGCCGCGGGCGGAGTTTTGTGTGGGTCTTCCCGAGGGATGGTATGGGGGGGGGAAATCCCGTTTGTCTATCCCGAGATGGGAATGGGACGGGAAAGTGGGAAAAAAATCGTTCGACGCGAAGGCAGGGAAAGAGATGATTTACCGGCGGTACGGTGGGGAGGAGCGGGAAACATTTTTTCGGCGGCGCCGGAATGATCTGTGAATGAGTCGAAATCAGGGCAGGAACAAGGTCGGAATGGGATGGGACTACCCGGTTTCTTGGGTGGATAGGACGGGCCGTGAATTGATAGGGGAACGTCGGGAATCGGTGGGGAGATCGGTCGGGAGAAATGTCGGGAATACCGTCGGAAGACGCAGTCGGGAGTGGTTATCGGAATGCGATCGGGTACGCGGGCTAGAGGCACGATTGAAAAAAGCGAGATGTGACCAAGTGTACCTCTGGTACTTTTTATATTAAACAAAACGTAAGAACAGACAGCGGTCGACCTATAGTCCGCTGTATATTAATCATTTCGTTATTCCCGGATCGCCCATCATAAAACATAAACATCACAGTTGGTAACATTGATGATAACCATGATGATCTTCTCACGTTAATTTTCAGTTCATTTCCCTGAAACCCTGCCTGTGGTTACAAAAAACAGGCTATGATTCCCAAAACACCGAAAGAAAAGCAAGGAGAGGCCATGGTAAAATGGAGAAGAAACCATTGGTCAAATTGGTCTGTCTCACGTACCTCCACCGCATCGCCGGCTATAGATACCGCTGTGATATGAGTAAGGCAACCATGGGCTATAGATATCGGCAATATAGTCCGCAGTTTTGTAGTATCAGGACTACGAGAACAATAATAAAAAATTGATTATTGAGGCGGTATTCCGTTGGTTGACAATTACAATATTTTAGGAATGTTCCCAAATACTAAACACAGATGGGACCGTAAAGTGATAAGTTCTTACAGGAGTACACCGGGGGGGGGGTGTACTCGATAGGAGATATGTTCTCGATCTTATGCATGGCCGTAGTCGTATGACCATAGACCCTCGC
>JBBMHQ010063198.1:0-28591 GCA_037834295.1 Postelsia palmaeformis
GACCCCGGATCTGAGTCACGACTGAAGAGGGAGAGAGAGAAGAAGGGCGAAGATAATAAATGGGATGAGAAAAAAAAAAATTATAAAAAATATCAAGGCATATACAGACAGCAGTACTTGTGAACTCGGATCCCACAACTGAGTTTTGAGAGGCTGCTGTCATATTATATTAATCGCCGATGTAATTATTTATTTCGGCGATTGCCCACTCGCAATTTGGGTGGTTCAGACATGAATGCATGTGATTCCGGAGCCCATGTGTTTGTTCTTGAGATAATTGTGTCAACGAAGGGTTTGAAGTGTTAACTGTTGTCTATCGAGTATGATCCCCAAACTGTTAATTCCTTTACTGCTCGACTGCCTGGCCGATACCCTCTTTTTTTAGACTACAATATCCGGGGCATGTGATATCATGGCCACGTGCAAGATGGAACAAAATACTTTGCTGATTTTTCTCTGGGTTGAGAATCTGGATCATTTTAAAAGCGTCTGCTCTACCCCCTACACTTTTTGGTTTTTGACCATATTCTCTCAGTATTCGTCGATACTTGTAACGCGTTTCTTTGTGTGTGTGCGTGCGTCCGTGTGTGTGCGTGTGCGTTTGCATGTGTGCCGGTGCATGTGCTCGTGTGTGTGCGCGTGCGTGTGCGTGCGTGTTTATGTGCACGCGCATGTATGTGTTTGTGTGTTTGTGCGTGCGTGGGAACGAACACATACAAACTCGATCCTTGAGAAAGGTCCAGTCAATTCGGTTCTGCGCTGGGACAGGACCACGATCCGTACAAGCTCACGCTCCCTACGTATTGCAAGAGTAACATGCAGGGCCGGTGGACACCACAGCAGCAGTAGTACAACAGCAATACTTACCTGGTATGATATACTGTATGTGTTTGCATGGTTCACCAGGTCGAGCAATTTAGTGGTCATGGCCTCGTGGCTTTTTTTCGGCGCAACAGGTTTGAAAACCTGACGGCGAACTCGCGAGTCTTGCACGTAGTCAGCCACAATCAATCCCGCACGAGCACGATATTTCACTCTGCTCTTTTTTCTTCTAGTTGAAACCCTGGTTTTTTCGTAGTCGCCCGCTTTTGTTGAACCTTAGCAGCAAGCACCAGACAAAGCCGCAACAGCAGTACAGGTCTATCGAACGCCATACATGTATTTCACCTTCGTAGCATTTTGACGTACACCACATATACCTGACACCGGGCACGTACATGGCAAGAAATTTGGCTCCCTCGGTTATTTTCGCTCTGCATGATGCTTCTACCTGGCCACCAGTAATGATATATGCCCTCGACCATATCGAATTATATTACATGATCATCTGAATAGTTCAGTCAGTACAACACGTATCACCAGGTAGCTTGCGGCGTGCACGCTGATTTCACCTTTGCGAGCAATGCATGTATAATGTGTCTGCGTAGCAAAGAACGCGACAGCACTTGACAGTTTTCTAGTTGAAATCAGTCTCGGATCATGTTTTCTATCAATTTTCAGCAGGAATGAAAAAAATCAAATTCTGATTAGGCGCAAAGGTGCAAAACAACAAATTTTGAAATTTCGAATCATATCTGGCAACGGTATCCAATGCGACCTCTTCTTTCTTGAGCGGTTACCAAAAATGTGTTTTTTCCTACATGGCTTTCATCACTCATAATTTACGAGATATTTTCCAGAAAAAATGCTCTTCTTTCCGGACTGTAAGCATCAAAGTTCATTTTGGCCACCTTCCACGACTCTTTAGTGTCACTACTGCTAACCACTGTTAGGGGGGCTATTTTGTGCCCATCGACCCCAAAATCAGCGACGTCGACCAACAAAAAAACAGGCATCCCACCCAAAAGCCAACGCCGCCACCCGCCGTGGAATTACTTGATTTCGGTCCATAAAAATTAGTAACATTCAGGGGCATAGCGCCGGAAATCGCGAATAAATATTGAACCGAACGTTCGTGTACGTCTTTTGATTTATCACGCCTACATAGTGCTAAAAAACAAATTCACATTGGGAACAAAACAAAGGTGAAATCGATTAAAAAAAGTGGCTGTTTCATGGGGTATTTAGCAGTAATGTAGGCTAATGTCGTCATCAGCATGATTGGATTATATAACATCTAGTGAAACAAAACTCGTTTCATTCTACTACGTTCGAGCGGAGGGCTAGGTCTTCAACAACAGGGTAATATGAGCAATAAGCTCAAGGAGAAAACCTCTCATGGGCCACGGCCTATGCAACATTTTGCTCCTCATCGTATGAAAGATATGATAATTGTATTCATGTAATATGTGTTGTTGCTGTTCTTATATTGAGACATATATAGCTGAGCTTTGCGAGCAAACAATTAAAAATATATACCAAGAACCAGGTAGGTATATGCTCCGTGCACGTGGAGCTTGTTTCACTCGTCCAGAAAAAGAAAACAGGTGGGTTGCAAACAATTTGTGAAGGGTGAGGAGTGTTCCACCTCCTGCGCTGCCCGTCGCTGCTGCTGCTTTCGCTGCTGTGGCTGCTGCTGCGGCGGCGGCTGCGGCATACTTACTGGTGCGGCGATTGCGGCCTACTGTTACAGCGGCTTCAATAATGAATGAACGTCTGTTGTTAACGCAATCATGCAGGGCGACTTGCTTTTCTTGATACCTAAATCACCGTCCGAGTCTGATCCCCCCCAGAAAGAACCGCAATGTGGAGGACATGCAGCACACAGCCTTGGCGGAGGCATCTGATACGCTCCTCATCTGGAGGAGGGGGGTTTCTTCGTTGGTTGCCGAGGAGGACGGTCTTTGAGGGGTCGGTGCTGATGGCATCTTGTTCGCAGGCTCCGTGATCGAAGTGTTGAGGCCGCGTTTACAGCGCGCTTGCTGCCGAGCAGCAGCAGCAACAGACCGCACAGCAGCAATGCGATTCCCGTCGAACAATTCAGCCTTTTTTCGTGATGGATGTGACATTCCGCTATATCTGGATTGATTTATCGATGATGCATTGTTTCAAACTTGGAACGGCTAAGAAGCACTTTTTTCGCCGCAAAAAAAACAAAATAGCACCCCTTACTGTCGTACATACGTTCACGGGAGGCATAGTGAATAGCACTTAATGTTGTTAGTGAAAACGTTTGAAGTATGAAGGTTTGAGTGTGTACGTAGGGTCTTTTTGAATATGGTCCACCGTATGAGGGGTTACAGTAAAGCCACTCAATTGACACGGTCTATGTTACGCACGTTGGGCGTTAATCCCAGCTGCTACTGACTACCGGTTTCTCTCGCCTGCTTGTGAATCCCCTAGCTGACTGCTCTGCCCGCCCCCTCCGACTGTCCCCCTTGTCTACTCTTCTTTGTCGTCACGCGATTATTCACTGAAACACAAACTAAAGAATGTTTTCAGGCATTTTCGTGTGTTTGCGCCGCTCACTGTGAGACTCAGCGACTTATCTCCTCGAGTATGGACCCGATTTGTTTTTAAGGCCGGCGCAATGACTACGATCACTTGTGATTACACAGACCAGCTTTGAATGAACTGAACCGTTCCAATACCACAAAGAGCTGCTAATAGTATCGGCTCATTCTTTGTCAATTGTTTTTTTTGTTTCAATAATGTATTATTCAGTCTAGTAAGACCCACGCACCCAACGCCGCGTTTGTGTTCGTGCTGTATGCACCTAACGGTATCATTACACCCCGCACGCTTGAAGTTTTTTCAATATGAACACGGACTTTTTTCTTGCGCTCCCGACTCTTGAGTGATCAGGCCACCAAACCATCCCATGATTGATTTCAATACCACACCACGTTCCACGAAAAAGTCGTCTAGAGCAGGTGGTCTCGACTCTTGAAGACGTAACCCAGTGACATGTCGTCTTTGTCGTCGAGCAGCCCCAGCTGTCAATTCCCGTTGTCAGCGGCATCTGCATGCACGATGGGAGTGTGTTTAAAAAACAAATACGAAAACAGGGCAAAATTTCACGTTGATCAAGAGTTAAACTCTGAGACTATTTTCGACAAGAAAACCATACAGTGCAATACTGTATCGGGTATATTTTAAGTCAGGGAACATCTTGTCAAGTAGCCTCGAAACACTGGTGATACTTTGTCTTGTTACCTGTACAGTGATTTACCTTGAAGAGCGGGTCCAACGAGGCCAAAGGCAACTACAAAAAACGTAAAACTCGTATACCATCATGATTTTTCAAGCTGTCCTCGATTTCCTCCTCGCTGTCCTTGTCGTCGCCCTGACTGTGTGCATCAACCTCCTCGCTGTCCCTGTCCTTGAAACCGCCTCCACTGCCTTTGTCCGGCTCCCCTTCTCCTTGGCATGGCTCCCCGTCCTCTGACCCATCCGCTTCATTTCCACCGTCATCACCCCGCCCCCTCTCGCTGCCCTCTCCGGCACTTTCTCCATCAGCTTCTCGCCCGCCGAATTCCTTCCAAGAGCTCCCCCCCCTCCCCCCCCCGTCCCCTACGACCTCGTCCCCGCATGTATGGTCCATAAGCGCCTAAGGCTCCTCAGCCCCTCCTGGTAGATTCGCTCGTCACTTGTCCCGTCCGTCGTCATCAGGCCCCCTGTCTTCTCGAAGAGGAGAAACCACTGTAGCTAGCGTGGTTCTCGACGACGGCTGTTGGGACCCAGTTGATGAGGAAAATGCGTTGATCGGATGCAGTCAGCACGCTGCTCTTACATCTGTCCATATTATCCCCGTCCCCAAGCCATAGGTCGAGTTGCTTCCCAATCTTCACCCTGATGAATGCCCCGAGGCCTGCATCGATGGGCAGCAGTGCGTCCGTGCACTCTCCAAAGTAAAGCTACACCAGCGAGTTGCACGCCTGCTTGATGTATGCCCTCAACTTGTCCGTTGTCTGTCCGTGCAAGTTTTTCAGAGTCAACGGCGATTGCTCCGCGGGCACGTTACCCTGGTCTTGCATGATACTATTGCGAAATTCTTTTTCAGCTCACTCCATGCAGTGTTCGCTGTCCGCCCGCGCGTTGTTTTGTGAAAAAACAAAGGACACGCGAGTGTCATAGGCCCCCTTCTCCGCCTACGAGCTCCACTTCCCGGTGCCTCGACATAAGAAGTATGATTAATTCCGCATGCTTGCAAAGGGGAAAGGACTTCGTTTCTTGAAATAAATATATATATATATGGAAAAGGTCATCTGTGAGAACGGTTTTGGAGCAGAGGCAGTTAAGCGGGGGGCCTGATGTGGCCTTCAGAAATGTTTGTGTCGACTCCCTTTATTGAGGGGTGCAGCACGTTAAGCCGAGTTCTTACCTGCCGACGCCTTTCCTTTTCCCGGTTCCTAATTGTTTTTTCCTCTCCGAGTTCAGCACAGTCGCTCACCTTCGAATTCTTGAATTTCCGTAAATCCCAGTCGGACATTCTAAACTGCTAGATTTCTAAGTGCTGTGGCGTACTGAGGTAGTGGTGATGGTGTTCGTCCAGGGTAATAGTATAGTGGCAATGCCCCCAACTCAGGGTGCCGCTTGCTGCATACTTCGTCGCCGCTCTTCGACGTCTGGGTGTTTTAGGAGTAGTAGGTACTGTAGTTCACCTGGTAGTATGTATTTATTATGATTTTACCTGTACGAGTACAGCATCTACGTACTGCTGGTGATAATGCATAGTAACATTTAGAACGCCATGCCCCAACGCATGGTATCGCGTGGTTAATTGACCTCTCTGTTGATCATGAGGTTGTGTATATTGCATGAGCGCTCTATCAGCAGCAGTGCTCAGAAATAGTATATCGGTAGTTAGTTGTGGTAATAAGGTATCAAGTAGTATTATTTAGGGTGCACACTACCTGTGCTATACCCGCGTTATAGTGGTGGAGTATACTGTAGTGATATAATAGTCAACCCATAGTGCCGCGTGCATGTAGCTGTGTTGTATCCGCCACAGAAAGTGAAGAAGTATTACTCAGTTCACGCCGACTACTATATGACTTCCTCCTTCGAGCAATACGACAACCCATGGCCCCCGATTCCGCCAAAAACAACTGTAGGTGTTACTACCTGTGACTATATTTTTGCCATGCGACGCCCCCGATGTTTCACTCTACCTGTATCTTGAACGGAACCTTGTACATTGTACTAGATGGGTATTCGTTTACATATACCATTTCCTCATAACTTCAGTACTACCTCAAATAAAAGGATTGATTTAGCCATTGTCTGTCATTTCGTTTCCCTTCATAACGTTTTGGTGAAACATGAACCCCTTCGTATTACAATATTTCTTCATACTTACTTGGTGAAAGTATATTGTTACCATGTTTCGAAAAAGCTTTAAACTTGTTCGGCGTGGATGGTCGCTCTGATGGCGTTTGGCTCGACTTTGGCAAAATTGAAAATCATGTTTTGCGAAATCTTTAGGCTTGCCACGACTGCATCTATTTCCTTGTACAGTTTCCAACATAATTGTACCTTTCTTGCCAATCGAACGTTGAGCTCAGTTGCTGTGGCGTGAAGACACCGGTTACAAGACAGCGTACGACGCGGGTCATTAAGCGCTTTGCCCTCGTGGACACATGCGGACAGCATGCCACGCACGTCACGCTAATGCTGCTACTCCATACACCGCTTCGCCTCGTGCGGGTGTTGCTCTTGCTTGTGTCGTCCCTGCTCGTTTCACTCGTGCTCGTGCCGCTGCTGTAATGTGATTTTCTCTGGTGCTGCTTTAGCTGGTGTTCTTCCTGCTTGAGCTGCTGCCGCCTGGCAGACGGTATCACCTGCTCCCGGCGGTGCTTCTTTTACAGAGTGGACGCACTTGTCGCTGCGGTCAATGGTGCTTCCTCCATTCCATCTACGAAATCTCCCCAAGGCTCCTCGGCCTCCCTCTTCTCTGGCGGATCTTGAACGTCCATTTTAGGGACAACCTCCGCGTCGAAGTTAGCGCTCAATCCCGAAAAAAGTTTGGCCACTGCATCTCCCAGCTGTGAGACAAAACTTGGAGGCAAGGTCGACGTTTCGACCTGCGAGCGCGACACCCGTCCCGGCAAAGGGACAGTCTTGAAAGGGCCAAAACGCTGTGAGATCTGCGCAGGCCTTCCGACGTCAGCACAATGTACCTCACGCTCGGAAACGGAGGTGATGGTTGTGTTCCGTGCTTCTCTGTTGCTGTGGTTGTCGTTGTTATCTCGGTTTTTCTGCGGCCGCGGCTGCTGTTCTTATTTTTTTCACACTTGACGTTTTCATTCGTGATACGAGAAGATGAATTAGTGGCGCAGCCCACTGCTGCTGCTGCTGCTGCTGCTGCTGCTGCTGCTGCTGCTTTTTTCCTTGTTACTGTACCGCCCCGCGTCTATGTATCCACCACCGCCGCCACTGTTTTTGTCGGTGGTGTTGCTAGTCTCGCACGTGACACCACGACTTGGTGTCGCAGCCCACTGCTGCTGCTCCTGCTTGGTCTGCTGCTGTAACACCGCGCGCCTACCGTTACTGATGCTACAACTGTTGTTCATGAAACCGTCGTTCGTGTTATTGCTGTGGTGGGCTTCTTCGACTCATGATCTACCGCCGCTGCGGCAACTGTTGCCTATGCTGTTGCTGTTGGCGTCGTTGCTGTCCCCGCACGCCGTCGACCTTCAGCACTGAAAACAAAACAAAAACAAACAAGGTAATTTCGAGATACGTTAAGCATACCCTAACTAGTATTTGGTTGCCACTTATTTCATAGTAAGATCTCCCACCAAGATAGCGGCACAGTACGCGTATGCGCTACTGCTGCCGCTGCTGCCGCTTCTGTGTTGTAAAGCCTGTCTTGGTTTCCACACGGAAACAAGGGTCCACCGCCATCGCTGCTGTTGTTGTTTATGCCGTTGTTAGTGGTGTTCTATGCCGTTCCCGCACGAAGTCGACCTTCCGCACTAAATCTAAAAATAGAAAACAGGACAATCCAAATACATTCGTTCATCTACTACAACCAATACCTGTTGTTGTTTATAGTCCTCTATTTTCCGCACGACAAAAGAGGAGATGACACCTGTCATGTACTTTTTTATATTCTATCTTCGTCCACCCCGAGTGTATGCGCTGCTGCTGCCGCTGTTGATTATGTTGTGATAAACAGCCTGCGTTCCATTCCACTGTTTGTCGCTGCTGGTGTTGATTTTCTTTATGCTGTCGTTCGCGTTGTCGCAGTTCCAGCACGTAGTCGTTGTTGTCTATGCTGTTGGTAGAGTTGTCGAGACAGATGTTTTCGAAATACGGTTTGCCCATTATATTTGATCGGACAAAAAAATCAAGAGAAAATCTATCATTCAATCAACTCACTCCGGACCATTAGTTATTCGATTCGCTGCCGTTCAAAGAAAATTGCCTACCTATTAGTAACAAACATTTTCAATATGGATCAGAACGGGAAAGTCTTTCAGTTTCTTTTTTTTCGGAAACCGAGAAGCCGACTAAATACGTCGGTTGTCATGTTACGATGGCAGTCCAAGGACCCGGACGGTTTCGCGAAGAGGACATGATATATCGACAAAGGAAGTACTGTGCGTTGAACCGGGTAGAGGGGGGGTGGTGAGTAGAGAATCACAATCCTTTTCGACTCCATCAGCTTCTTATAGCTCGTCCCGCTGTCGGCAGGGCCCACCGACGTCTGGCGGGTACCGTGCAAGACAGCTAGTAATTCGTGTAGGCGACCGTTCCGCAGGTCGTGTGGAACAACGGGAATGCAGTATTTGCAAGTGATCGTAAGAGCATGAGCGTGTGGAAGAGTGCTGGACGCGTGTCTGGCCCGGCAAGTTGTGTGAAAAATTATTACACATGTCATGCTGTTTTGAGCTGTGAACCCATATCATCAGTAGATCTTCAAGGGGCTTACACTTTATCGGTCGAAGAGCACGGCGATACCTCGCCGTTATGCATGACACGTGCCCTGCTGGACTATTTGAGATAGTGTTCAAATCGAGAATCGAAGTCGGGTCGCACGCGTGTAGTAGTCAGACGCACTCTTTACGCGAGCTTAATGGGACTTTGCTTGATAGATACACCGTGCAGCCTGCGTATCGCATCATATTTCGGCGCCGTGTTCTGGCATTAATGACAGCTTGTTCCATTCATAGGGGAGCGAGGTTTCTCTTGGTTCCATGTTGAAAGTTCTAGACTGACACGTCCATAGGAATGGAGAGTGGCTGCAAAGTAGACCGCAGTGGGGAGCCTATGCTCTGAGCAAGGATATATGCGGCACGTGCAGCAGGGAGGTGGCGATCCATCCGTAGAGGAACATTTATTATCGCATGATCCACCCGTACCACGATCCCCCAGCGGGATCAAGGGCGGACACCGTATGGATATTTCGTCTGCAAGCTGTAAGATATGTAGGGTGGGTGAATGAGAGCTCCCTACGTCCCTCTGTGGGGGTTGTGGCTTACGCCTTGTTTTACAGAGCCTGTTGCTGAGCTTCGGTATGTGTAAGTGCAGTGGCCCCAAACATTTCTGTCATGTGTTCAGCGCAGTTCTGTTCAGTGGATGGAGGTATCGTCGAGTCCGCTGCCGAACATAGTCTCTCTCTAGTGGGCAGCACGCACTCCTCTCCACAGTTGAGCTTGGCAAACTCAGAGGAGGGAGGGGGGCTTGTCGTGACGCCCTGCTATATACGATAACGTCCACCATACGGATCACAATTCCACAAAATCTAATGTACCGGCTGTGGAGCAACACAAAAAGGCAGCACTCGATCAGTGAACCTCACGTTCATTAATGGGGATCCCATTACGGGGGACCCTGAAAAAAAGGACCTACGAGGCACAAAAAAAAAGATAAGTACGATGTTGTTGGTGGTGTGCTGTGAGCGCTCCTCACATATTTTCAGGCGTAGAACTTTGTGTTTTTCACGCTACATCACGCTGAGTCATGCCTCTTGGTAAAAACGCCCCTCATCGTGCTCCCCGACCGCCACTGCGCCGGGGGCGGCCTCGGGCATGTTTGCGCCATTCCCTGACTGTCGGCAGGCAAAATGTGCTGCACTCCGCTGTGAGTTCGACCTTTTGAGTGGCAGATACTCAATATAGTAAACTGCTGCGTGATTCAGTACCTGACGGTCTAAATTTAGGTTGACGGTCTACCTTTAACCCTTCCAACATCTCCAAACAATCAAAACAGTTTTTAGTGTTGTAAGGTCCTTGACAGTTGTCCGTCACGGAGCGAGAGCGACGTCAATCGATGTAAATGCTGTGAGTTCGACCAGTCGAGTTGTAGATACTCAGTTTAAGGTTGAGATCGGCGCATCTACCACGTACAGCTGTATAATTGTGAACGATGTAACTCTACAGTCTTGGGAACAAATGACCTTGAATGATTCGAGCATTTGGGATGTCCTTGACCCCTGCCCGTCAAGGGGCAAATGTGCCGTCAGCCGAAATCTATGCTCCTTATGTTCCCGTTGCCAGCACGCAGAGTGGACCCTCTTCTTCTCTGGCCGAAACGAGGAAGGCTGCATCCTCCACGGCTTCCGATCGTTCATGGCGGCAAGAGTGTGGGGAGTATGGGCTAGGGTGGTCGGTTTCATTATCCACCGTTGATTGTGCGTTGAGGGTTAGGCGTTCAAGAAACGAGTATCGAACTTCCGATACGGGCGTTTTTACGTCTGAAAGCGTGAGTTTAGCGCAAAAGTGTCGAAAATCACAGAGCCTCTTCGGCTTCTGTGCGCGCCGAGCGATCAGACTCCGTAAGACACAGAGGACGGACATTTTTTGTGCCGACCGAATCGGACGTGACTACGCCGCGGAACAAGCGGTAAGATGGTGGAGTTACAAATGGTGTCTACGAAAACAATTTTGTACCCACACCAGCACTGGCCGACAGCAACGAGGATGGGGATAACAACCAGTGTCACATGCATCGTGACGGTTTGGCTGCATTATAAAGGCATGAAGTATTTCATACAACTGCCCAGGGAAAAAGAAGAAGCGATGAATGAGTACATGCAGGCCTGTATCTTCGCGTTACTCTTACCCTGCGACATGAGCCGTGGCTGACCCTCGAGGGTATGATTACATATTTTCTCGTCACGCCTACTGCTTGCTGTGTAGACGGCCTCTGCCACGCTCGCGCAGTGCTCAGACAGGGCGCGATAAACATCACATACACGCCAGCTGCGAACTGTACTAAATGTGTGAGTTGTCGACACTAAGTTCGACGAGTAGATAAAGTGATCGATACCTAATTCGGCTACCAGTACGTATTTTTCACAGATATCGGTCGAAGGCCTACCTTTGCCTCGTCAGAACTTCCTTCGCCCCGTCAAAACGTCATTGAAAATACTGTGGTTCATATCTACTACTGCGGCTTCTCCTGCCGCTGTTACGCCGCTGCTCTGCTGCTCTGCTGCTGCTGCTGGTAAATTGGTGCTACTACTGCTGCTGCTGCTGCGCTGTTCTACTGCTCGTGCTGCTGCTCTTGCTGTATCTTTGATATATATGTGCTTGATGCTAACCTCCGTGGGCATGGTTATTTTTTGCAAGTTACCTCCGCTCTCGGGGCACTTTGATACCGAAAGAGTGATTCATCTGCTTTGGAAGCTGCACGAGCACCGTGCTGTAGTTGAAGTTTCGACATTTTGGTATTTTGTTTGGCATCTCGGCGGGGGTCTCGTGCCATCAAAGATTTTGTACGATACGTACATGTAGTACGCTTTGCTGCTTCTGCTTGCTGCTGCTGAGTTTGCTGCACCAACGTTGTCGCCGGCGCTTTGTACTGTCGATTTGCTTAATCGACAGCTGCTGCTCAACTATTTATAACTGTTTTGTGTCGACTTGCATACGAAGTTTTCAGTAGTATGAACGCCGAGCGTCTCGTACGTAGTGCTTTGCAGTGCTGCAGGCTGCTGTACGAACGATGTTTAAACAGTAGTAGTTGTTGTTGTGCTCGATCGCGAATGTTTTTTACTGTTTTGTTCTTCTGTTTCCAGCGTTTTATTCCCTTTTATTTCCTCGATTTTACTTTCAGAGTGCACCCCTTGGCAGTACTCTGTGGCACTAACAGCCTCGGGTTGCATACACGCACGCCTGCAACCATTACGGGCATGCGCGGAGCCGCCGGCGGGCGTCAACCCACGGCGGCGAAGCCCCCCTTCTGTACATTTATGTATATTAATGTGAATATATTCGCCTATTTTTACTCACAACATGGGTCTTATTTACCACGGCCCCCCGTAGTAGTAAACACAACAGCAACTTATGAAACCAAATTCCTGTCACGCTTGCCAGCGGTATTTGATCAGCCCCCTTCGTACGCCAGTGAGGAACAGAGGGAAACGGACGTCACCTTTAGTTTTTTTAGGGATCGGTGGAAGGCCGTGCCGCGGCTTAGGTCGCCAGAGGTACCGCAGGCAAGCGCAGAGGGACGAGAAGAGACCAAAAAGGCACCATCAACGGCATGAACGTCGGTAGACCCGTGCGCAACCCGCATATTTTGTGTCTATACTTGATACCTACTCGTAGACGGAAGCGCTCGCTGCGGCAGCATACGGAGTGCCTTATCTCTGTAAGTCGTATCATATTCTTGCAAGTACGAGTCGCTGTCACTGGCTCGTTTCGATGCTTTGATTTCCACTGCCATGCAGATAGGCAGGCAGTCGTACCCGGGGTTCGTCAGTGTGAGGTTCGACCCTTTAGCAGTAGTATTAGTAGGGCTCGGCGTGTCTTGTCATATTTCCTTGTAAAAACAAGTTGGCAGCGTGCGCGGTCTAGTCTTCTGCATGTCAATGCTGCGCAGTTTTTTAACGTCATCCAGTGTAACACTCATCCTCTGACATATATCGGCATGCCGCCCAAAATTTTGGAACGGGCTACGTGGTGCTTCATTTGCAATATAGTACCGGCGGACATTACGCACATACTAAAATGCACTAACACATGGAGGAACTGGTTGCCGCGTGAGCGGTCTAGGTGTTCGCTTTTTTTCACAAGGAACCGGCAAGCTGCGCAATTGTTTTACAACATCCGGTGTTTTACGTTCCTCTGACCTATACCTACGTTCCTCTGACATTCAACTACGTTCCCCTGGCCTATACCTACGTTCCTCTGACCTTTACCGGCATGCTGCACGGATTTACGAGTACGTCATGCTGCAGTGCTTCAACTGTATCGACACGTTGTGCGAATATCCAACGTGGTAACAGTGTGCTACACGTAATTTTTACTTCTCCCAGTTTTGCCCGTTCCTAGTGTAACGGAAACTTCTGGACAACGTACCGACATTCGGCTCACGAATTGAGCAACGCACCGGCGCACTCTACAGATTTTCACCAGTGCCCAGAACTGCCCGTTGGAAGTGCTGTCTTGACTGCTTCGTTCCCCCCTCTGGGGCCGTCGATCAGAACCGTCGCTGGCTGCCTCGTTTGCGGTAAAGGGTTACCTCCCCCCCGCCGGAAGTACCCACTGCGCGATGTTACACAATATTCTCCTGTCGCCCGCGATATGTTGAATTTTGCACTGTTTTTCAAACCGCACCTGCATGATGTGCACATTCCTCCAGATGTACCGTCCTGTATTTTTATTTATGTACTGTTTTAAAGTTCTCGTGCTCGTGCGAACAAACCGGCTACCTGGTAGGCATGGGCTTACAGGGTCGAAATACTAGAATCTGGTCGAAACATCACCATGGTAGGCATTCTCTTCCCATGTGTAAGTACTTTACAACTGGTACAGCTCGTTCGTATTTTCTTTAGCGTAGGCAGTGAAAAAAGAAGGCCGGTGAGTATGGTCAGACTAGCGAAATGAAGAACAATCGGCCAGGACAGCCTAGCAGCGGTCATATTCGTCTTTAGGCTACAGCAATAGGACTTTTAATCACAGGGATCGCCAAATATTTTTTCGACTCAGACCAATAAAAATCGTACCGTGAGAGTGATGATCATGCCGCACGCCACCAAAGCATGATCGCACAAAGTGACGATCGCCAAAGACCACGCACGCCATGTACGCCTTCGCTGCTTGCAACCGTCGTGGATAGCATCCCGCGGCGCTGTCCACCTCTAGACATCTGTGGACGTTGGCTTGACTGACAGGGAGCCGATCACCCTCGCGCTCCACGACGGGCTTGCTGCGGTGGGGATGCCTAGGCCGGTGGTGGCGCTTCGACGATCGACACATGGATGCTCGCCGTCCGTGCGCCTTCGCTCGCTCTCCGACCACGTAGTCCGAGTGATGCGGGCACCTCTGTTAGCACCCATCCCTGCTTCCCGCACGGCGTCTTCGCGTGAGCTATCTACAGGGGTGGACGGGCAGTGTTATTGAGACGAAAGCGGTAGAGCGAGTTTGCCGTCGTCAGCGATGGCGCCAACGATTCGTGGGGTGACCACACCAATACCTGGATGTAGCTCGGGTCCCACAAAATTGGGTAATAGCTGATATAGCGAGCGGTCGCCCGAACGAGCGGTCGTAAAGCAGGCTTCCATCCATTGCGAGAATTGACGGGATTGGTGATAATTTGTAAATAGAAGACATTGTCCTTGGTCAGGTGAGATAGTAACAAGTTGAACGAGTAAGAGCTGGTCATCTATATATTCGATGACTAGGACCTAGTAGAGTACCAGGTGGAGCAGACCGGAATCTAGCAGAGGGCACACCTGTCGCAGCCGTTCCAGGCACTGCGCGAACCAACGTAATCGCCTTGGTACATAACTTGTACGGGCCTCCAGCGGTCGGCAGGACGCTTACACTACTGCACGACCGCTTTTATTGGTCAGGGATGAATAAATACTCGTGGGAGTGTTTTTTGTCGTGCGGGTGGCAGCGAATGAGTCGAACTCGTAACCAGAGTACATTGTTTCTGCCTGCCAGGTACCTCGACCCGTCGAACGTTCTGAAGGTGGACTTGCTGAGGTATACCCAACACGTCCGAGATACTCAATGCTGGTGGTAGACCAGACATCTCAGATATTGATTGTATACCCTTTCTCTCACAAGGTAGTCCAACGCATGTGCGCCTTCTCCTGGATCAGCGCCTGTCGACTGGAGTGGCCTCGTTTTTACGTGTCGACGGCAGAGGCGAGATTACACCGCAATGTTAAAGTATAACGGAGATCGTCATTTCACCCAATCAACGTTAAGGATGAATGTTCCATGGCCGCCCTCTCATCCAAGTTCCTATGCGCGCGGCGAGCACTAGTCGGTGTCTTCTGCTGCAGTAAACGTGATGCACCGTCCATCGTCCATTCACACAGCCTATTTTTCCCGGGGTTATTGCAAGCTTGGTACGCTTACTAAAAAAGAAAAATACCCCGACACTCATTTCGCCAAGAGGACTAACCCATGGCTTCATGAACATCATCGATCAGGAGGGCGACGTGCTCTGTAGGCGAATGCGCTGTGCTCTTCATCGAAGGATCGGTTCAATATGTTCAAATCCAATGCGGGTTTCCACAAACGTTTTGTAGAGAAGTCAAGTTTTCAGTTGAGAGCGCTTCATATTTGTTTGGTGGAACGCAGAACTGGGATTAAGTGAGTCCAGACATCGGTTGGGGGTGTTTTACAAACGAAGCTCCTCCGAAACCGATGAACCCGGGCAAAAGCACGCCCCAGAGATGCCAAGGGGGGTGTTGGTACGTCTGGTTTAATATTGGGGTTGGACGACCGTTCAACCGGCTGGCAGTGCTTGAATAGTCGAACGCCAAAACGTGCAGCAATATCTGCGCATACGTTGAGACGGTATTTGTTATTAGTATCTCCAGCCAATGTTGGTGTCCCTATTGTTCAGAGCGTCGATTACGCCGGCTGACCAGCACACGTTTCAACGGCATACCAGTATGCATGGGTTTCGTTTACTTTTCCCTCGAACTTTGCATTGGATTGTCTGCATTTCCGCAGAAGTCAGGCTGTCCCGTGTCAGGGTACAAACCAAAAAAACACGCAACTGAATGTTTTAAGTGTTTTCATATTCCTTAGCCCTCACATCCCTTGAGCTTTGCTGGCCTTGCGACATTCTGTGCACGACGCGCGCCATAATAGGGAACGTGCTGTAAAACTGCTCTGCATGCAAAGCCTCTGCCTTCGCGGGCCCCAGAAGATAGTAGGAGTGGGAGTTGAACAAAACATTTTTTTTGTAACGTTTTTCGTAATATGCTGACAGCAGTGGAATCTGAAATTTCTCATTCCGTTCAATTTCAAGGGTAAGGATGAGGCATGAAAGTCCACGAGCACGAAGGCCTATTCATACGGTTGAGTTGGTGGTATTTGTTGCGCTGAGCGGCTCAAATGACGATCTTCGTATTACACCAAACAATGACCTCAACAAAGTTTGTTCGCACGATCCAAGCAACATAGCCATGGGCCAGTCCTAAACCCAACATACTTTGGGAAAGTGCGATGCATTCGGTAGTTGCTCCGTCGAAGATCTATTCTGATCAGACCATATCGCACACCTCAATGTCATATCCCTACCATGCTGTTCCTCGAAGACGCATGAATACAGTTGCTGCGCTTACCATACCACACGTCACACTGCAAGTACATACAAATTTCAACCCGAAATGTATTTTATGGTCTTCCCGCAGCTCGCCGAACAGTCCATGAACGTGGGTTGGCGAACGCGAATAAGGGGCCAGCATGTGTACGGCACTTTCGTGCCGATGCTATTTACCTCTGGGGTTGCGAGGGAATGGCGGCTGACGAAGCACACGACCCTACATGGTACGATATGGTCATTCGGTGGCTTTTACTCTTGGTGAGTGGGTGGGGGGGGGATGGCCCTCTGACCCATCGGGGCTGCTTGTTTAATACATAGGCGTCTTTCGTCAGTTGGAGGCGCGTCGGGTGTTAATATGGGGTACGCTTCAAATGTAAGGTGGGGTGCATACATATTCAAATATCTGAGAGGTTCTAAGCGTTGAGGACATAAAATTTTCGTTCGTCCAGTTCCAATGTTAATGTTTGATTCATCTCTAGACTGCGAATACCCTGGTATGTTATATGAAACGGGCGGCAGTTTTTCCAAGCTCGATCTGAATTACCTTGATGCATGGCATTTTTTCCGCGATCGGCGGTGGGACGTGTTGTCTATCTCTTGCGGCAGGGATGTCTTGGTGTGGCCGTGACACCTGACTGTAGGAGTTCTCTTGAATCTCAACATATTTATACATGTATTTAGATTCTAATATATATATATATACTAAATATTGCTCCACCATACCAGAGACACCCTGCCGAAAAGCTACGCAATCAATTTGCAGTGTTTTTTCTCAGTTTTTCGGCGTTTGTAATGTCGTGATAGGCACTAGATAAGGTATGGCTGATTACTGTGGTGGTTTTATAGGGGCTCGGTGGCCGTCAACAAAGACATGTTCGGCCACGGCCACGACCACAGGTCGAGGGGGTGATCATAAAACTTATAGCCTGATTTGACATTTGAGGGAGCCGCGCGGAACGGGCACAACATGCCTTCATCCGCACTTTTGCTGGATGCTCACTCACCTCTAGACAACGGCAAACATAAAAATACGTCGTTGGGGTCTTACGCTGCGCCAAGATATTTTAATTATCGATGTGAATGCTTCGTTTATGCTAAGAAGGCAATTTCACGAGCGTGGCTGAAGCACGGACATGTAATTGGAGCAGGCCCCTCACTGTAGCGATGCTGCAATTATCAATCGTGTCAAAAATAATATCCCTCTAGAATTCCGACTGTTAAGTGGCTGTGCTGTTTACGTGCGTTTTCAGAACAAAATCGAATTCGAGGTAAATGACTTGCTGCACGTGGTGCGTCGGCAAAACCTCTTGGGCTTGCAAATATGTTGGAACTAGTGCTGGGATATCTCACTTTCACTGTCGCGTACAGGCCATTCAAACGAATGGCCTCGAACTTAACCGAACCCTGGGATATTGGGCGTGAACATAATTAGTTGGTGCAGCGAAAGGCACCATCTCATGGCAGAGCTTAGCAGGAAGTCAACACCGTGATACCTTAACTTTGCGAAGCAACTGACTCGACTCTCGCTGAGTAACTCTAAGCAGCTCAAATCGGAGGGCGAAAACAATGTATTTTAAATGTGGCACTAGTCAGGTGTTTGTAATGCTCTTTTATCGGTGTAACAGTGGACCACGACGGCTTTCATCCTGTCGTCAATGTTCAACTGAGCATCGATCACTAAGAAAACATGGTCGATTTAGTGAGTAGGGAGCTTCGTCTAGAGACGTTCTCCCTGATGCCTGGCAGAGTACAAATGTTTATGATCCACTTTGTTGTCAGCAGTACTTTACATGTTGTCGGCCCGCAACGAAAGACGCTGCTCCTTGAATCTTGGAACCTGGATACGCATTGTAAGCAAGCGCTGTCGACTGTCGAGATAGATGATCAAGTTGATATTTCGTTTGTATTCGGTTAAAGTGTGAGACAACACGGTATTATCCACCGTGAAAAGCGATTTAGTATCTACAACGTGGCGAAATTGACTGCCGAGAAAAATATTACAACATGATCTTATGTATAAAATCCCCTAGTAGTTGCGAAAAGGTAACATTATCGTGCGTATCCGAACGGGTGAAGACAAAATGGTATCGCTTCGTTAGGTATATGTTTGTCCCACGACGGAGACACCGTCTGTAGCCTGAGAAAGGCGTTTGTGCAAATATTGGGGTGATACATACAGTATTACCGGCGTATTGAATACCGGGTGTTCATCTACGCCGTCGCACGCGTGTGCTCTCCTTCTAAGCCATATGAAAAGTACTACGGTAGTTCTCGGATAAACAAAAGGTATTCAATGATGCCCAGAAGTACTCGAGCACCTGGTATGTATTCAACATTCCCTCTTGATCTTAGGAGATGAAAAATTATTCATAGATATTGAAGGATACGAAGCAATCTGAAATCATGGCGTTGACGAAACAGGATCGAGTAAATCCTTCTTCGCAGATATCGCGAATAGAGCCAATGGCGTCTGTGTCCGTTCATTATTCGCCGATACCGTTGAAAACGATAAGTTTTATTGTTGCAAGCCTTTCCTCTGTTTTCATTACTTCTCGCCGTGGATAAGTTTGTGTCCGTGTCGATAAGAGGTGGAAAGAGCCTGTCAAACCAGTGTCAGGAACACATCGGAGAATTCATCACGACAGCAAGCGTCAGAAGAAGAATATTCTTCTTAGAGTTCAGACAAGCATAATACATGGCGGCTTGGTGCTAAATGTAATGACGAGACCTGTTGACGAGCCAAGGAGTTTATTCTGTATGGGCGCGTTCTACAGTAGAGGTAGCACATTTTGATTTTGTTTCTAAACGACGGGGTTCCATAGCCAACAATCGTCCGAAGCCAAGTTTGTTTCGGGATATAGCGCATATTTGGGTCACGGGATGATTTATCGGAAAGCAATGTAAGTTTTGCTGACGTCAATGTTTCAGTGAGGTATGGAGCTCCTGAGGTGAGGAGTCTCAGACAAAAGGATGAACTTCGATCGTAGAACGCCTCTAGGCGCGTTCGAAACGTAGGCGTCTGTCCGATGATTGACAGCGCCAGGTTTGCCAGTCCTCCCAATAGGGAAACCCAACGTGTACAAGCTGATGCTCCTCTAGCCTCTGCGATGTTCTCGTAGACTGAACCGAGCGGCAATCATTCACAACTTGTATGTTTGCGTAAATCATTAATATTAATGGTACCGTTGTGGCCTTTTCTCTTTCGGTGTTTCCCAATATACCGGAAGTGTTGCAACAAATATTGTACGGGTTTTACAATATGGTCTGGCGTTCACGCTCACCACGACATCGCATCCGGTCGCCGTTGTTCAAAGTTGTTCAACGAATCCTCTAGCAAGAACCACTTTTGCCGCCGGCCTCGTGTATCGTTTCGGTGCAAGGGTTTGCTCACAGAGTGTTCATCGTCCTGGCAAGAGCTGCACCCAGTCCATTGGACACAAATGTTTCTGGGGATAAGGACATTAGCCGGAGGGAGGAAAACGTCATGGCGTCGGTTACCGGAGCCGTGTACCTTCTGGTCTCCTCAACAAGCCACGATCCGAGGGCTGGCTACTCAAAATTTGTAGACGGGTCATATGCTCGTCATCGTGCTTTTGGGTTTGGCATCCTCACCGTGTTTGTGGCTATGATCAGCTCCGCTATAAATGCTCTGGTGTCCACGTCAAACGACTGTGCCTCCATAATGCTGAACGCTGTCGCTGTCCTGTTCATCGCTGATCTGGCGGGTGCAGCGACTCACCCTTCGTCTACACACTCATGTCGGGCACATGGATGTCGTTCGGATACGCCGATCTCTGCTATTCTTGATCATCCATTCAGCAGGCCTCCAGTTCTTCTGCCTACCCGTAACTACGAAGCCAATTCAAAATAACAATTACCCTATACCTTTGTCGGTTTCGTAAAAATGTGCATACACAACACGTTTCCGGCGGCTCTCTAGAATCGCGATTTTATGTATGGTGCATGTTTGTGTCTCTCGATGTCGCTGTAGGTGAAGCACCCTGTACCAGTAGAGTCCGGTTGATACAAGCGGCTGTAACCGCGGTATTCAGCGTAGGAGGGTGATCGTAGGTACAATCACTGCAAAACTGCCGAGTTGTAAACATTGCGATATTTGTGTTCATATTGCTATATGGCGAATGTTCTACCGTGTGCAACCTGTTGGTTCAACACTGCGTCCACAAACGTCGATAATATGTTGGTTTGCATGCTTGTAAACTTACCTCGGGCACACACCTACGTTTTTACCTGCTCGAATGTTCCGTCCTTCGCGTGTATCTTCACCTTGATATAACATAATCACATTTCGTCTGTTTTCCATTCTCTCGCCAAGACTCAATCGCACACAATCCTCCCGACCATCTTCACCAGCTCGAAGAGTATGTATCCGGAAACTTTATAAGACTACTTGTTCATCCTTGGAACAACACAGGTGTTTTTTAGGTTGCGGTCGGGGTTTGTATCGCGCGAAGTACATCGGCTAGCGACCAATACCAGGCATTTCTTGAAAGTCACGGAAGCCCGCTTGTCACGTGTGGGCCATGGTTAGGGTAGAGGTTGCATTTATGAGCCCCGACTATATATCACTTGCTTGACCCATCAACAGACAAGCCACCTGGTAGTATTGCATGTGACAGATGCATCAGGTAATACCACGCGTGCCGTTGAACAGTCTCGGCCAGTGCAGTGTTTTTCGATACAATCATAATATAGCTAAGTCGACGAGTGACATATAGATTTTCCCACGTGAATACTCTCACGACGTACGAGTGCTGCCACTAAAGTAGCACATGACGCAAGTGCCGTGAGCCACAGCTCTGTGCGCCTGCCGATGTTGGGCGCAGCACCGAGAGGGCCACCATATACTGGCACGTGTACGTTGGGGCTTTCAGACTGTTGCCACAAATCAGGCCTGTTCGTCATTTGTTTCAGTCCATTAACACAACTGACCAAAATATTTTTGTCAGCTGGTGGTTAGGTGGCGGCATTCAAACTATTTGTCGCTCATCTGTAACATGATACCACTGCAGACTTCTTCTCGGCGACTCGGGATTTAAGTCGGCGGTACGAAAGAGGAGGGAGGGGGTAACGTCCTGCCCCGCGCTGGCACGACTCGGTCGAGTAGTTATTCACCTTGCTGAACCATTGGATGTAATTATGTGTCGTGGCCGATTTGTGGTGAAGTATGCCATGGAATTGCATAACGCGCAACTAAGCGGCTCGAGTATTTGAGACCGCCGGCAAGTATGGTGGTTACTCTCCCCAGGGACTGCTGTTGACTGCAAACAAAGGGGCAACCCCTTTCATCGTTGCACATCAGTGATTTTTTCTCCGTATGTTTTGGTGGGACTGACTGATTTTCCGGTAGGTGCCAACCCCGACGAGTGCGTGCCTATCACGTTCAACCGCACTTCGTGTACTTGCGGATATTGGTTGTATTGCCCTGTGAAACTTCGCCTGGTGACACATGTTAGTTCGGTTTCTTGGTTTACTATCCTAACTCGAAATATGAGCTATGCGGCAGTGGGCGGTGCGAGAACCAGTTACGTAAGGCACCATGTCCAAGCATTACATTGAAATATCGAAACGTGTCCGACTAGGAAAACATGCTCAACAACTGCAAGTTAACTTTGTACCTTCATGTTTCACTCACTCTCTAGTTTTTTTAGGGATTTTCCCCTCCCGCGGGCTAGTAAAACCTTCACCACACTTCCATGCTCGATTTTTTTACGGTGCTTTCATTTAACCCAGAGCTCCCCGTTACAACAACATCAGAGCAGGCTGCGCGGTTAGTACTGGCGCTTGTTCGCGTTGACCAAATCTCACCCCCGAGAAGGCAGGTGCGGTGGACACAGCCACCCGGGAGAGTCATCTCCCCCGGGTAGTGTGGAAGCTGCAGGAGATTAATTACTAACAAACACCAAGGCTGTGAGGCCTTACCGCCGTACTTGGTCTCGTAACGGTCCACTCCGCCCGTCAGGCCGTTGATCGTCTAGCACCCCCCGATAAAGTTGCCATAATATTCACCCCAAACATATCCGGCAAAACCTTGAACGACAGCCGTATGTACCCCATTGTTCTCATTGTTTCTTTAGATCATCGCGGAAAAAGTTGGAGCCCAGTCTTGTCAGCATTGGTCCACTTGTCAGATTTGTTGTGGCAGAAATTCTGCCATCTTTACTTTGTCAACAATTTGATTTCAGGTGCATCCAACCCTCCGTCAATGGCCAGAGGATGTTGATGGAACCTCACTCACACATTATAATGCCATCTTGACTTTGTCAACAATTTTGATTATAGGTGCACCCGACGCTCCGCCAATGACCAGAGGACGTTGATGGAACCTCACTCACACATTATCACTTGATTGATTTCAGTCTGCTGAATAGGGCACAGATCTGGACGTTCGTTCCAAATTCATGTAGATAGCGTCGAGAATGACCGCCACAATATCTTCCTCTCACACACGTCGACGACCACAGGATCGTGATTAAGGGTGTTGCAAGGGGTTCTCTGCCCTTGTACGGACTTCGACCTGATCTAACCGATAGATATGATATAATGTTTGAAGTGTCTGGGCTCTGTCTCCATTTAAAGACATGGCACAAAGGGCCCTGATGTGTCTATAAATATCATCAGGGAAGACCGGGAACATCCAGTGTTTGGAAAGGCGGTTACACGAGCATATGCGACAAAAAAAATGCGAACAAATACAACTTTGAGACAATGGTGGAGACGTGGAAAATATCGGGGTGATTGGGGTAGGGAAGACCTTTGTGTGATTATCTGGAATGGTGCTCACACTTTCTATGCATGCAATATTCGGGTTGTGGTACTGGCAAATGATTCGTCCTAAGACGGCGTTTCTTCGTAGTTATCGCACACCAGATGCCCTGCAAATTCGTTAGCGTCCCGGCCAAGGCAAGATGGAAGTATTTCGAACGTGTTATGTCCTAGTTACAGCGAAGGTTTCTCCTGAATTTGTAGTCTCCAAGCAATTTGCGTAGAGCGGGAGATTCAACCGAAGATTCTCATGTAAAGGGAAACGTTTGTGTAAGACGGGACATCCAACGGAAGATACTCATGTAATGGGAAACGTTTGTGGGTCCTACCCTTTTAACATATAGTCTGGGATCTCAACGGTAAGATGTCGCCAATGTATACTTGTTTCCAATTCAGACGATAGTAGTCTACGATCTCCCCTGCTGTACGATGGCATTCTTCGTAGACACTGCTATCACCAGATGAGAAAGCGCTTAAATTCTTCTCCACAATTCCACACAAATGGAAGCTCCTCTGGGCCATGGAATGCTCCGGGATTAGCTTCTCGCTGGCACTCGTTGCAATTTACTACATTGGAGATTCCTTTGCTATGCATAGAACAGATGGACTTGTGATTGATGGCGACCATATTGAATGCTTTCCGACATGGATGATTTGTGTACTAAACCTAGCGGTAGTTACGATGTGTTCCTGTTTGTTCAGCGCCATTCTTCAAACATTGCTGGAACCATGCGGGACGCCGTTACACGTCGCGGATCTGCTGGATTTCAAGTCTGTGGTTTAAAAGGCTCGTGTGGGTTTGTTGGCGGCAGCGAAATGTGCGATAGGAACGAGCTTTTCCAGGTAGCGTTGGGCGTATGGCTTGTCCAGGGGGTCTATATTCAGTGGCCTTCCTTTTCCTCGTTGATATTGCCCCTTGCTTCCGACTGTTTTGTATGGGGAAGAGCTCCATACCAGGTATGCTTCGCGGAAATTACTTATACGTTAGATTTCGTAAACGCGATGCTTGGGATTGCAATTACCATGAAGGTCTCGGCCGTTTGTTTGCCGAGCCACAAACGCACTGCCCCACGACAGGAACCGTACCGATACCTGGAAAGAAGTGGGGTTAGAACGACACTCTGCAGCTGTGTTGAAAATTCCCGTTTATCTTCTCTTCTGATTGCATGGGGTTCGAGGTATTGGGTCAAGTCTTTGCTGTTACTTTTTGGTGGGTCTTGGAGCGGAGGTAGATAAGACACAGCCCCAATGGCCGTAAGCGTTCTGGGCTACGTGGTTCTACCGAGTTTCGCGTCTGTAAGCATGATTTTTAAAGGCTAAAACAACCCTTTTTGGACCGAACGTTGGAGTCTATATGAAACCTGCGGTCGACAACTCGACAGACAGGCGTAGGACCGCGTATTGGGTAACGGTGACAGTCTTCCGGGACGCCTTTTTCTTGTAGATAATTGGCACTGTTGTCGTGGTTCTATTGTTTCAACATGGGGCGGTTCCAGTATTGGCCATGCTTTACGCGACAAAAATACGCAAGTACGTCGGTGGTGATGGCCAAAAAATAAATGCTAACCGGAAGACCTCACAAGTGATTATGCTGGTTCGGAGATGTAGGGCATGTGAAAGTATCAAACCAAGCGGATGTTCAAACACAGTCGGGACACTTTAGGCTATCACCATTGAAATATCTCATCAACATTGTTCTTGCGGCGTTCGAAGGGATCGTAGTCTTTCGAGTTTTGAGCGTTCATCTAAAATCACCGATTTTGGTCCCTTCGAAGCAATGGTTAGACGTCTCTATCTCGAACCTTTCGAACATGCGCGGTTTGCACTGTATATGAAGTGGAAGGTCCCGACACCTTCCGCCCTCCTGAACGGCTGTGCAGTGTAGCACTACGGTGGATCTTGCCGGGGGTCGAAAGTACACTAGACATCGCAACTCCAACGTTTCATCATGTCAGCATCTCTGGTTACAATTGCCAGGATTGTAAAAGACAAGAAGGGTGGAACGAATGTTCTAAAGCACGGAAAGGTGTTGCGCCCGCATGGGTTTCTCAGCTTGGGCGGGCTACAAGTTGGGGGGAAACTCAAGTTCTTCGCCTTCCGTATTTTTTTGAACATATGGGACACGACGCGAGGAGCGGAAAACAAGACAGCGTATTTGTGAGGTACCAGGTAAAAACAATTGAACTTGCAGGCGGGGCAGACACTTCCTGGTCGCTCGCGGTGGTTGAGTGTATGGAGCGCACTGTTTTGGGGTCGGGGTTATTACTGTCTTCCGAGGCTTTGTGTGCAGATAGCGTCTGCTGTAATTTGAAAAAAACAATCGTTGATGAGTCAGTATAGTGTGAAGCCAAAATACTCCTTTCCGTCGAGGTTTTAGACAGTCGAATAACACGAATCACAAGGAATATGTAGGTCGCTTCTTTGGGCGATGGATCTTCAGAACCATGGAACGGAACATTGTCTGTACTAGCAACTCTAACTAAGATTCACCCCTGAGCATGTAGTCAACCGTCTCCGGTTTGTGTCGACGGGTCATACGCAGCCCGTGGCTCCATCAGCAATTTTTTATCGAATACATATATGATGCCATGATCCCCACGATTGCACAAAGGGCTCTCTCCCGAAAGTACAAAAAGTACCAGAAGAGCAGCAGTGGTTAAGCCAGAACGGTGACGGATTGCAAATACAAGCAGCGGGGGGGAAGGGGGGGTTCTGTATTAATCGCAGACCACCATATTCGTAACGAACGAATGCATTCCTGGTATAGGCTACGGGCTGTTTCCTAGATAGGTACCCGTCGAGAAAACCCAAGCCAGAAGTAGTTTCCAAGTAGTGCAAATACAAGCAGCGGGGGAGGGGGTGTTTCTATATTCATCGCAGACCACCATATTCGTAATGCACGAATATATACCTGGTATAGGCTACGGCTGTTTCCTCGATAGGTACCCGTCGGGAAAACCCAAGCTAGAGTAATTTTCAAGTAGGGTCTTGCTGGTGTAGATAGCGCTGAGAGTCCTGAAATACATAGACCAACTGTTCAAACTTTGCAGTGCGAATCCATTTCAGCCGGAGCCAGGAAGTGTGAAAAGCCTCCCACCCGTTCACGAAGTCAACGCACATCGGGACGAAACATGAAACACAACATTTACTTCAGAGCAGGATGAGCCGGTATTGACTCTCAGCATGACAAACTAGGACGGTATGAACATGTTTTCGTAGCATATCTGGTATCCAAAGAACAAGACGAAAAATGTGATAGTGCACCATGACACAACGGTCGCACTGAATAGAATGTAATATGATCGCCTACGAACGTACAGGAGAGAAAGCACTTGTAAATGTTCCTTAAAGGGTGTGGACCCATGTACCTCGGCAGGTACCTAAACAAATTGCAGTCGGGGAGGGCTTGAAAGCCTTGCTTTTCATCGGCCTGTCGTCGATCATACCTTTTGTTGGCTGAAGGCTGCTGGTTATTCATCTCTTAGTTTACTCGAGTTGATATTTACCGGTTAATTCTTCAGTTCTGAATATTATTTCATATTAATTGGCGCTTTATCAAGCATACTCCGTAGAAGGGTTTACCCTCATCGACATTCCGGGCACGCCAAGGCTCACGTGTCGTGACGTCTCCCCTTCTGTGCGTCACAACATTTTGATCGTTCCTAGGGCTCAACATTATCACTTCTCGTCAAGCTTTATATATTTTTTATCGATCGCGTACTCGCGCACTCACGCATTCCGGTTTGCAATCTAAAGCAAGAAAATGCTTTACGACCAAGCCCTCTGTGGAACTCGAGCCCGGGAGAGTATTCCTCATAGGCACGCGGGCCTCTCACCGGGCACCGGAAACGCTGTTAGGCCTGTAGAAATGGCTTAAAGTTCTGAATCGTCTACTCGTGCGCCAGGCACGGTTGGATCGCAAGTTGCCCGAGCTCACCACGAGGCGGATATAAAGTGTACCAAATGATAATGTAATAGCATCGCAATCGAATGAGTAACATTCGCGTTGCTAGTCTCCGGTCTTCCTGAAAAAAAGGTGTTGAGAAATGGAGGAAATAGATATACAGAAAATAATCTTCAAATATTAAATTCGAATTGTGACGTGTACGAACTAGCTGCCCGATACTAGCTGGTAACTGCATTACGAAAGCTACAACAACGGTTGTCGTCGTGAAGCTTCGTACTAAGGGGGGCATAGTAAATAGGACCGAATATTTTCCGTAAAAAATGCGAAATTTATTGTTTTTTGGGTGCACTGAAGGTTCTATTTAATATGCCTCCCCGTAACAGTGGAGGCAGTGAGTTACTTATCGTGTGGAACTATGTGTCTTGGAGGGACGTCGACAATAAAGATGCAACCCTGCGCGTCATCATCGTAATCGACTGCGGGATAGTGCACCGTACTAAAAAACAAAAAGGTCAAGGAAGTCATTGTGCGTTCTCCGTGCCTTTCGCCCAGATATGGTGTTGGTCTCGGGCTGTTGTGGATTTAGTACTTACTGGTATATCTGTATTCTGCTGTGTCGTACCTTGTTTTCGCATTTATAAGCGGACACATTCGAGATTGGGGTTTCGTGGCTTACGAATTATGATAAATTTTATC
Source organism: Postelsia palmaeformis (assembly GCA_037834295.1). Classification (NCBI taxonomy): domain Eukaryota; class Phaeophyceae; order Laminariales; family Laminariaceae; genus Postelsia; species Postelsia palmaeformis. The sequence continues at coordinate 27,791 of JBBMHQ010063198.1, forward strand.
AAGTGAACCACTGCGGAGCATTTTTTTTCCTGCGGTGGTTCTCTGTGATTCAATGTACTTGTCTATGTTTTCGAGTTATAAGCCGGGATGGAGGAGTCGTGTGAATGGGTGGATGACAAGCCTGTCTTGCTTGTTTCGTGCTGTCCTGCGTCAAGGGGCTGGGCATAGTTGACAAACGATGCGCGGAGAAGGCAGTCAGGGTAGGAGCGTATAAGAGGAACTAGCAGACACAACCTGACTATGCTTCTCGTACGACAAACCTCTGCCGCTCCCTGGACGGTGCTTCATGCATTGGTTCGCCTGTTTTTTCGGTTCGTTTTTTCCCGTTATTTTGTCATACTCTGTACTTTGTTTACTAGTAGTTGTATTTTTCTTCCATTATCTTTTTTTTTCCAGCTTGTTCTTGTCAAGTGTTTGTCACATCGCCTGCGCGAGGGGGGGGGGGGAGGGAGAACATTATGTTTTGTTTTTTTCGTGTTTTTGTCTTTTTTTCCGATTGATCTTCTTTATTTCCGTTTCATTTTTTCTTCTTTTTTGGTTCTCTGCTTCATGGCATGTGCATGACGCGCCCCTCGTATCCAGTATATTGACAAGTAGTTTTATTGACCACAACTTGCTGTGCTTACTGCATGCTTGGTAAACAAAAATATTAGTTGGTCGTGCGGTATATCTGTGGCCCAGATTTGTGACCACATCACTTGTGTTTCTTGGAAAAATTGGATTTTGCCTGGCGTTGCGACCGGGGCTCAAGCGATTCCGACAGGAATTCGAGGGAGAAGGCGTGGAAGCCTTCGCATACAT
>JBBMHQ010063210.1:0-14417 GCA_037834295.1 Postelsia palmaeformis
TACACCATGGGTAACTACCCCACTAATGCTCCCGAGTAGACCTTCACTGCCGAAAGCTTGGCCAACAATCCCCCCACATTCTGTACCGGCTTCTATCCTTCAAGATATCAAGATATCTACGTACCACTTGGTGCTCCTTCTCTTTGGTCATGCAGTCGGGGAGAGTGGGGGGGTGCACTCGATAGGAGATATGTACTCCATATCATGCATGGCCGTAGTCGTATGACCTTAGACACTCGCATTCCTACAATGCCGAGACGGAGCATGTCGGGTTTTCACCGACCAGGCAGACATTACTTGCACCAAGCGCGAAGCGCCGTGAGGCAATGGGTGAGTCGATGTGAGACTATGTTGTAAGGTGTCTCTTCACTTTGACGGACGACCCGACAGCGCCGAGGCCCGATTATTTGTTATTTGCCTAGTATATATACAAGGGTTCCCTAAACATATTAGGCCTTGTTAAGTTCCACGAGAACGTGAGCACCTTCTCCACTTCGACGAAAGGGGGGGGCGCGCCGTATTCAAGGTATATCTGCTGCTGAGCGTACGCGCCATCCTCTCTCTCAGCCACCTGTGAAGGTGGGCAGGCTTTGGGTGCAATAACCAAGCACGCGTGGACGAAACTGCTCCTACCTCGAAGTATATGGTCAACCAAAAAGTAGGGTTAACGTTACAGCGAGGGGCGTCAGGGTGAATGATTCATATCGTTGCGACTGTCGTGACCAGCGCCAGTACGAGGGAAAAGCGGCGCGAGACAACTATCCTGATATGTGTCACGTGTCGGGTCTATCTGTGTAGGCAGAGGGTAAGCTTTCACTTGTTCCTCTGAGCGCATATACTTAGGGCAGGGGGGAGTTCCTCAGGGACGCCTTTCTTTGGTCTCGGGTACTGAACCAGCATCGAGGTCCCGGGAACGCCCGGTGTCTACCAAACACCACCAAGTGAACCAAAGAAAGTCAAAGCCAGATGATCTGCGCTACCTGTCCTATCAACCCCGAGCCCCTTGGGCCCTCCCTTGCCCGTCGTGCCCGTTATCGTATCTGGTGAGCTTCGTTGGTTAGCTACTCTGGCTACCGCCTTGCATCGATTCACTTTCTGCGTGACCCGATTCCTCCCTACACGAGGGCATTTATTTGCCTAATTCTCAAACAACAGGGGAGCCGGCCTCAGAGATCTAGTATGGACGGACTATTTTCAGGGTCTGAGAGCTGCACCCTGCTGTATCACCCATGTGACTAGGCTTTCAACCGTAGGCAGAATTTTCGCTGCGAGTTTCCATTGATACAAAGGTGTAGTCCTATGAGCATGGAAAATATATCGATGGCTACAAGAGGAGAACGGCAAGTCGAACAAACCAATGACGTAAACATGGTTTCTACAGTAGTACGACTATTATTATGCAGGCCCAGGGTCTACACATGCCGTGCTGTTACGTCGACATGATCTCTAAACAGGCGACGTTTGAACAAGTCCGGGGTCTGAACATATCGTCTTGTGACATCGGAATGATAATATAACTCCACGAGAGAGTGTTCTTTCCTGTTGCAGCCGAGGCATCAACAGGGTTGACTCAAAAACAGATAACAAAAACCGAAGACAGGAACTTTGGAAAGTACTACATTCCAAACAAATACAGAACGGGACGAACGGGGAACACGAATACGACAACCAGTGATAAAGCCAGCGGGGTGGCGGTTCTTACACCGTGCGGGGCGGTGTCGACCCGGGGGATCACCATTTCCGTCCCTGGTGTGAAGAGTTAGAATACGGGGATGCGGTGGAGCCTCAATTTTCCCTCAGTCCAATAGCGATTAGCATGTAGGGCTGGGGTTTTTTTACACCGTGGGGGGCGGTGTCGACCCGAGGGAAATCGTTTTTCGTTCCGTGGTCGTTGGAGCTGTAGATGTATGGAGGAATTTCCGATCCGAGGATGAGGCCCTATCATCCCCGGGAGGCGCTGGTTATATTTTCGAGCCCTAGTCAACCAGCGATCGGCCGGTGTGGCTGGGGTCTCCACTCCATGCGGAGCGTTGAACCTCAATGTTTTCTCAGCCCAGTAGCGATCAACAAATGGGATTGAGAGATTTTCACATCGTGGGGGCTGTATCGACCCGGGGGGACTCGTTTTTTGTTATATGGTCGTCGGAGTTGTAGATGTATGGAGGTGTCTCCCATCCGAAGGTGGGGATCTATCGTCCCCGGGAGGCGCTGCTTATATTTTTGAGCCCGAGCCAGTCAGCGAGGTCTGGCGTACCGCAAAGGCCAAGAAGCGGAGCTCCACGCACTTTGCCCCAGAGGGGATGGAATCTGCTCCGGAAGACTGTTCGTTTGGTCTCTTTAAATGACAGTTACGTACCGGTTGGTACCATTGCCTTTTTTTGGTGATGTGACTCTTGATATCTGAGGTTGTAGGGTGACGCATGAGGCTCACTTCTTATCTGCCCCTACCTTCTGGGGGGCCAATTACACATGACCTGAAACATCCATCCATAAACCGCCATACAATATGGGCTACCGCTGCCTGAGGCCGACGAACAAAGACAGGGATCTCGCTCGATCTCTGGGGGTTCTGCCTATTAAGGGCGCATTAATTTGCCCCTTATCTACCCGCACTACGAGCAGTACTGGAAAGTCGTTGGGTTGCAGAGATGTTCTAAATAGTAGTAGTACAGTCCGCAAGACGGGAGTATCTCGGGAAAATATTATCATATTAGATAAACAAAACCTTCAGAAGGTGGTATTTTTGACTTTCTTGGCGGATTTCACCCTCTCTGAGATGAACTACGTGGAGATCTGCTTCTCACTCTTCTCGGCACACCAGGCCTCAAAAACCCTTGGCCTGAGTAGCAAACAAAGAGAAAGATGGAGTATATCGCAAAGTGGTCGGACCAGGAGTTAAGCGTGGCATAAAGTTCAAGGGACCATGAAAATCAAGACGACGTCGCCGAAGGATTATCATCGCGGTGCATGGTGGACAGGACGAGGAGGTAAATATACCAACGCAAGACCAATCCATACGGTATACCTACAGATATCGTTTGCCGCATACCTGTCATTGCAGTATCTGACCTATCTCCGTGTCGAACACACCATGCTTGCAGCATTGCACGTGTGCCGTCCCCCAAAACGCCAGGTTGCGACCCCTGGTCTTCCTTGCGAATCACGCTGAATTGAAAGCTCTTCTTCTCCCCGGCGGCCTTCCCCAGGTCGTTGGCGGGAGTAGTCGATGTCGATGAAACCGCACAACAAGGCCCCGTGCTGCAACGTGTACTCCACCAGCTGCGGATAGTGTCCGTCCAGATATTTCAGGATACATGGCATCAGTTAATTCATGGTGTGACGAGTACCACCGCCCTCTGCACTTGAACGAGATCACCGGGTAGCTCGCCTCCAGGGTGGCGGCACACAAGAAGCGCTCTGTTGGAGAATATAACGTCCTGTAGGCAATCGCGCAGCTGGCATTGATTGCTACATTCATGTAGATGGATTTCCCAGACTTCGTCGTGGAAGGATCGACGTTGATCCGGGTGCACGTCGAGCCCCTCGAGCACTTCTTGGAATCCGACACGATCTGGAGAGCCAAGGCAAGGAAACGGTGGTTCAGATGTCTGGGTAGTAGCATGGTGGCATGATGCCAAGGTAAATAAACCATTGGTTATTTGAAGGGGGTGATGGGAGACAGTAGAGCTCGGAACACGACGCCGGTCATATATATATGCAATGTTGTCAAGTATGCGTTGCGCTTGCACCAGGCAGTGTATGTACTAACGTCCTCGAGCTCGACCGAGAACGACATGACGTTGACCGTGAGAAAAGGGGTCGACTCTGAGGTCGAGGCCGACGGTGTGCACACCTTGCCCTCGGGATTTGTTCGCTGTTATAGCATGCCAGTACGCGATGATTCGAAGTGGATACTGGTGTCGGTGAAACGTTACGGCATTCTTGGACACTTGACTTTAGAACGTAATGCGGGGTAGATAATGGTAGGTTCCCCTTCCACAAGAATCTGTACCTCGACAAGATTGCGAGGAGTCGCGGTAATGATGCCTTTATGGCCATTGATGGCGCTGATGTTGAAGTCGAGATTGCGGATAAAGATGACCATGACCTCGACGTTCAGGTGCAACTCATGAGGGGGCGTTCCTGGAATGGGCGCGGCGTGTGTCTATCCTGGTCTGACATAGAGATATAAACCCTTTCGGACGGTGTCATGACTAAAGAGGGTGTGCGTGCGGCCTGGCAGCCGTTGGAGCATGCTGTCGTTGATGTCATCGATGCGAACATTCTTCATGGCCGAAATAGCACGTTTTTCAAACAATCGAGCGTCGCAAGTAAAAATCCGAGCACAAGAAGGCGATGAGCTCGTCGATGCCGTTCACGTGATCGATGGCGTACGTCGGACCACCATCAGCGCCAGCGGGCGGTTGAGTAAGCCAGCGCCAGCGGGCGGTTGAGTGAGCCATATTGTTTTGATACATGAACTATCGATATGAGCACCAACCTGGCGAACTTATTGGGCAGGAGCTGAGTCGCCCTGATCACGTTGGGGTCGCGGCAGGTACCTCTGCTGGAGATTCCCCCACAGCGGGGAATAAATGAGAGAGCATCGTGCCATATCCTAAGCGGAGCCCCACGCAGTTCGTCCCAGAGGGGATAAAATCCACTTTTTTTGCGGGTCGGATTTGTACACGTATAAAGGAATTTTTGATACGAGGATGGGATTCTATTTTCATATTTTCCCCAGGTGGCGCTGGATTTATTTTCGAGTACCAGCTTATCTGCAATCGGTCGGTAGGGCTGGGGTTTCCACATCGCGCGGGGCGGTATCGACTTGGGAAATCTGTGCTTTCGTCCCCGGGGCTGTTGGGACAATGAGTGTATGGAGAGATTAATGATCCGAGGATGGGGCGCAATCGACCACGGGTGGCGCGGCCATGATATTCGAGCCAAAGCCAATCAGCAACCGGCCGGTGGGGTTGGCGTTTTCACACCATGCGGGGTGGTGTCAGCCCGGGGACTCATCATTTTCGCCCCCGGTGCGTGTTGCAGTTGTGAATGTAATATGGAGTTGTTTATGATGTGGAGATGACACTGTATCCTCCCCGGGTGGCGCTGGCTCCCCGAACCTCAGCCACACAGTGATATATCCAGTGGTTTCAGAGTTACGGAGATACGGAGGGATTGTTAAACCGGGGATATGGCCCTGTAGTCCCCGGGTGCGGCAGGACTGGGGTTTTCCGGGAACTCTCGTCGCGCGCGCCGCGGCTCGAACCCAAGTCAATCAGTGATGGAGCCAGTGTATAATAGGAAGAAATAGACTATTAATAGAAGTGTTTCTTAACAAACGCTATCATATTTTATGGGTTATAAACTCGATTTCCACCACCCCCCCCCCCCTAAACCTGACGTATCCCTTTTTCGAGTAAGTGAGGAACTCCGATGAGACTCTCAGTATCCAATGTTTACCTCCGACTATGTCGGCGCCGGACTCAGTCTGCAATGAACGCATTGGTATCATCGTTCTTTCCTGGGTGTGTTCGAAGTGAGTGAGTTTCATGGGTTCTAGAAAACGAGATATCCGCCTGTTCTGTTTGTTGGGGGATGAAGGTGATAATCGAATCACAGGCATCGCTCTTCAGAATAATCTCACGCCCTGCCGACGACGCCATTGTAGAGAAAAGTAGGCTCAAAATGTTATGCAACAAACGCTACCAGTATCCATGACTCCTACACTAGATTTACACCGCAAGTGAGGTTAGGGTTTCCACACACATAGTGTGGAGCGGTATGGATCCGTGGGAGCTCGGTTTTCATCCCCGGGTTGTTCAAGTTGTGCGATCGCTGATTAGCTCGGGCCAGAAAGTGTAAAGCCAACGCCACCCGCCACCCGAGGATGATAGGGCCCCATCTTCGGTTGAAAATCCCTCCATACATCCACAACCCCAACAACTCGGGGACGAAAACAGAGATCTTCCAGGACTACACAGTTGAGAAACAATGATAATAAATGAGACTGAACGGGATTGAGGGATGATGCTGAGCAATGGGCATGCTATGGTACAGCTTTGAATGAGGCTGAATGTCCGGTCACTACCTGGATTTAGGTATTGGGATTGTATTTGCAGTACGCGGGAGGCGTGCCTTTGATGGGAAACAAGGGTTCTCCCAGCGAGCCTTTCCCTCAGTCTCCACGTGCACGAAGGGATAAAAACTGCTATTAAATATCTCTTTGAGCAAACAATACACGTGGGTACCAACGAGCACCTGCTCAATAGGTACTTTTGTCCAGGGGTACAAAAGTGTCCCAACCTTGATGATAACAAGTGGCGTCCTCGACTTCGGTCTTTTCGCCTGTTTTTCGGTACGCGCTGTGTTCACTCATTCTTAGCCGTTTGCTTTTCTGGAGTAAGTTCGCCCCGCAGACTGCACAATGGAGACGCAAGAAACAGAAGGGTCCGCTTCCCCTCACGAGGGCCAAGCCACTGAGGCGTAGGGCCACTCGGCGACCGACCGCCAAAGGATCATCGATGTGGATCGAGCGCCTTGTACAGCAGATCGACAAGAGGACCAAGAATCTCAGCAGGAGCCCCAAGACAACGCCCGAGGGACCCCAGGAAAACAGACCTCGTTCAAGACACCTTCTGTGCCTTCTCGCTCGGCTGAACGAGTCCTATCGTCGAACACGACTGGGCGTCCCCGCTTCATGGAGAACGTGACCAGCCAGGCCTTGGGTATTGCAGCTTTAGCTCCCCACTCGAGCCCTCTGCCGTCTATGACACCTGGACGCCCCCGCTTCGTGGAGCGCGTGACCAGCAAGGCCTTGGGTCGTGCAGCTTGGATGCCCACTCGAGCCTTCTGCCGTCCAAGACACCTGCGTGCCCCCGCTCCGCTGAGCGCGTAACCAGCTAGGCCGGGGATGAGGCAGCTATTCCTCTGGACCCGAGTACTCTGCCTTACAGCCTACAGACCACATCGGACAAGCCTAGAAGCAACGCTGTCCAAGCCATGCAGCTGCGCTATTCACCATCGGGTCTATCTGGTTCTGGGAAAGATGAGGTACTGTTTGAGACTATTTCTCTGCTTCGCGTTACAATGCTGCTCGTACTCGTATGATAATCTCAAGCGAAAATCCCGTCGTTCGGTGCTTTTTCCCCGCACCTCGCCCACCAGATGGTACGCCGGATTTCAGTGTTGAACATGCCTGCCATCAACGAAAATTCTGTCTAGAATTTCAGTGGTGATGCGAGTTCCAATACCGCTGTAAAAGGGAGAGATGCTTTTACTAGACCTTTCAGTACCTGGGCCGTAGCCAAGCCAACAGAACTTGCTGTTAGTATACTACGAACAGTGTTACACCGGTCGGACGATCGCCCTCGCGTCATGCCGCTTGCCTTGGTCGATGCTCGCTCTCCCAGCGCTCGTAGCGCTCGCCCCATGGCACGTTATACTTCATCCATTGCTGTACGAGTTGCTGATACACAAGCCCCTGCTGCTATCACTGCCGCTCTCGCGGCCGGCGACCCTGAGGTCCGACATGTACGGTCCCCACAGCACCGGTGTTTTTCGCGACTCTTCCGGTGTTTTTCTTCCGTCCTCTCTGCGGCACAGGTGACGCCAAAGGCAGTGGAACCACTCGCCGCAACGGGGCTGGCGGTAGGACGAACCGAGGGCAAGGGAGAGAGAGCTCGAGCGACGGGCGCAACATGGGAAATCGCTCACAAGGAAACGCTTTTGGAGCCAGCTCCTCCAGCTCCTCCACGGGCGGCAGCAGAAGAGCCCCCGCCCCCGAGATCACGGGCATTAACAGCAAGACACAAGCGGTTCACTCGCTAACATACGTTGCTTCTTCAGCCGCGCTTCTTGGCCGTCTGACCATGTCCGATGAACACGCCATGCCCGTGTCGTCTAACCTTGCCCACGCCAGAACATCGGCGATCGACTCCGCCGCCGTAGCCGCCGCAAACAACCGCCGACGTTGAACGGGCGTACAGACTCCAGACACCTCGGTCTGGAAGACATCTATTGCTTCCATGCTCTCCCTTTCACTTCCTCGATAAACACTTCCGACGCCGTGCAATAAGTCACTCGTTCGATCAAGACCTTCGCATTTTAGGTTCTCACGATGTGCAACGAGGACAGCCACGAAGGCCTTTGTTATACCAATTGGATCCCCGGTTGGGAATATCCCCTCAGGAAATATTTACGCGTGCCATAACGCCTGCCAATCCCACGACCGCCCCCCTCACTATCTTGGTGGATAGTTGCTTTCGGCAGGCGTCGCGCGCCCTCGCCGGCGGGGCCACTGGGCCGGAGGCGTTCACGCTTCTCCTGAGGTTGTTAAGGAACCACTTCGACCGCATCGACAAGGGGGGCAGCTACACTAGGTTGCATAATTTTGGTGTGTCTAACGGGACCCCCTTCTACGATTTTGGCGGGAATGTCGAGGGGTGGAGGTTAATCTGGTCTGGATGACATTTAATAAGCAGGCTTGATGCCCACGCTGAACACGAGGTTTTTGTCTGCGTTAATGGGGCCGTTCGGCGCTTTGGACGCCATGTGGTTGGCGTAGAAGAATCTAGGGAATAATATGACATTTGTCGTCAACGGCGAAATATAGTTTTATTTGCCTGCTTCTTCGACGAGTGCGCGGTCAACCGCCCCGTCAGGGCTCCGGCCCGCCAGGAATGGTCACGGCTGGGGCCGGATGCCCGCCCTCCCAGTCGCCTTCATGGCAGACGGGATCGCGCAATAATCCGCCTATGATGAGCGTCGACAAATCCATCATTGACTGCCTCGACCCGTGGCTTGACACGTCTTCCAACTGCTGGCCCCTAGACCGAATACCACTGCGCTGACGCTCACGCTCTCTGCATGCCCTTCCAGACCGATGATCCTCTCCTCTACAGCGGCGTGTTCCATCGTCCGCTTGCGCCGCCACCTCAAGCCATGGCCGAGGCCACTGTCTAAATTGCCACGAAGGCACACACTCCCACGGACAGTGAAGACACCCCTTCCGAAGCGTCAGCGGCATTTTGAATCCCGATCTCGGAACGCTCGGCGACGACGGTGAGGCATTCCGACGTTGGCAAAACCGCATGGTACGACATCGCCGCGAGAACAAATCGTCACGACCGAGTAGAGAGCACAACCAGAGATAGCAAAAGCGTCGTTTCGGCCACTCGCGTCGGCAGCACCAGGGCCAGCAGAATAAACACAGCGACGACTACCACACACATGGAGCGAGGACACCAGCAGTTTAACTCTGGCCATCACGTTTGTGGTCGAACTGTCTCTGCCTCTTGCTACCCAGCTCCCACCTCAGGGATAATCGCTACGGTGCTTCGCATAATTCGGGTAGAAACCCAAACGGACGCCATCCAGGCCCATTTCGCGCGCCGATAACTGATAAGATGACGGCGGTTCGGCTCCTCCCCACCTTCCGCCGCCAGCTTTGCCAGGAAAAAAAACAATGATTCCAGAAAACTCCCGTGTGTTCAGCTCGCTCAACTCTCAGCCCCGGCTTACCCCAATCTCTCCCCGCGCGTTGCCCCGTGCTTTGGACCGACGCAGCGACCCAGTCACCCATTTTTCACAGGAGAGCCCCCGGGCGTCTCCCCTGGCGTCGGCAGCCGGCGCCCCAAACGCCGCTCTCCTCAGCCTAGGCACGAGAGAAGGCGCGTCAAACGCCGCTCTCCCAAACCACGCACCGTGCAGCACCAAGAGCGTCACTCCGGCGCGTCGGCGTTTTCACAGAGGCCTTTCCTCTCCATCACCTCCCGGCCATGAGGTGGCGGTCGGTTTGAGGTGCGGGAAGGCCGACCGCGAAACGTCGAGATCATGGTTGAATATCCACTCGGTGTTTCCTCGTATTTACGGTGGCCGCTCCGCCCTTTTACCTATCAAGGGAGAGCCGACAAGATAACCTTTCTCGTCGCTCTTTCCCACCAGGGTCTATAGGGGGGAAGCCCTTTCCGTTTGACACTTTGCTCGCCTCACACCCGAGCCCTGTTCCTGAAGTCGTCTACAGAGCCTGCAGGCTCTCTTTCGTCTTCGCACACGCGAATCCACGTGCGCAGCACTTCTTCGACTCCAGCGGAACAGGAGAAACCTGACACTGCCCGTCGAGCCAATGGTGACTTCACGGCCTCCGGTCAGATCAACCGGACAGCATACCCGTTAAAGCCAGAAAAAATGCAGCTCTCGTCAAGCAGAACGGGTATAAAGCCCCTTGCCTCCTTTGGCCTAGGACAGAGATTATCGGGCACAGAAAGAGAACCTTGAGGCGAGTTTTTGCCTACGGGCAATGATTTCGCCAGTATACGTGGAACCGGACTCGTCTCGTGCACCAGGGGCTTAGTGCTCTCAAAGAATCACCCCCCCCCACACACACATACTGCACCTGCGGCCATCGGCGACTCGGCACCGTCGGTGTTTGGCCATACTATCGAGTATTCAACGGAGTACTGTTATGGCAGCCCTCCTCCTATTTTTCGCAGCCGTCTCCCTTGTATGTGGTTGTTGATGATGTGTTGTATTTCTTCGCGGAGCAGAGTCTAAAGGCTCAAAAGGCTTGCCTGCTTCAAGACCACGACGCAACGGAGCGGGTTATGTCCTCGTCAGATCCGCTCGAGCACAAACGCATCGGTCAGGGCGTGCATAATTTCAACTGCGCTATCTGGAACTGTAAGACGCCGTCCTTGCTGGCACTTTTGCCAAGTTCGTGTAGAACCCGGCCCAGAAGCAGCACCTGTTGAGCACCGGCACCAAATATTTGGCTGAAGCCCGCCCTTTCGACCCCGGGTGGGGCATCGGCCTCCGGGCGGACGACCCCGAGGCCCAAGATTCCTCTTGGTGGCGGGGGAAACATTTGCTCGGGAAAGCTCGATCCGTCGTTCGCGATATCCTTCGCGCAAGTGAGGCCGGGTTGGTGTACCCCGCATTTTCTCATCAGTTCTGCACTTTGATCACGCCCGACATAATTCGTGAGATTTCACCACCGTCGCTCCGCCCTTTGGTTGTGGCCCGCACATGCCAGTGCTTTCGACCTGTTTCTCTGACGCGCTGTGCTGATCACAGCAGTATCGAGGTTTTGGCTGTCGGATCTAGTATCGACCCCTCCCTCGCGTTGCCAAAATACGGCCCCTGCCTCGTCGGGGGCACCATTACCCTCGCCTTTTCTATAACCAACATCGCGAATCACGAGCTGGTGTTCTCGCAACTTCTCGTTTGCGTGGCGCTCCTTGACTCTGGCTCCCCAGAGACTTTCGTTCGACGAGATATTTCGGATCGTAGCTCTCGGCTGGTGCGGCATCCATCGAGTACGAGCAGAAATACGCCCCTCGTTCTTGGGGAGGGGTTGGCGAATGGAAATATGAGCGTCCAATTTGTCCGAGAAGATAAGCCTACTACGTGCTCCCTAGCAGTTTGGGCCTGCCTGGTACCCCCCTCCGCGATGCAGCATGCAGTACTGCTTGGACATGACAACTGGATGCGTTTTAATAGCCGCTTGTCCAGCTCTCTTCCACCTTGGCCATCGGACCAACGCGTGTTTGCCGAGCTGGAGTCAGTTCACCACTCTCCGACAGGCATGTCCGTCCACGCCGTCGATCCCGCCGTTTCGGGTGGAGGCTTCCATCTACGCTACGAGGGCACAGCAGGCGCCACCCTGTTCGACGATCTTACACTGCTTGCAGCCAACTGGGTTCGAGGCGATGGCTCCCCAGCACTCACTGAACACGACTTGGTTGACATGATGCCCCAGTCCGACCTGCCCTGGGTTGAGGAGCACTTCGTCGCCTCCGGGCGACACGTCTTTCCCCTCGTTGGAGTGGCGGATCTCGAGCCTGGGGACAAGCTCGGCGTCGCCCACGCCCCACTGATGAGCGTCCCGCTGGACCTTTTACAGTACGACCAGCGAGCCCCCAGCCCTTCCTCCGGGCTATCTGGGGCGTCTTCGGTCTCCAACAGTTACAAGATCCCCCTTTCGTAGCTCCAGCCTCGCTCTCGCCTGCCCTGCTCGAGCGTTTAGGTCCAGAGCAGCGGTGGTTCTAGACCTTCACGCCACTGACTGGACCCCGGAGGCCATCGAACAACTGGAGGGTGATCTCTGCAAAAATTTTGACGTTTTCTTGAAGTCCAAGTTGATTTTGGCTCCTTTCGAGATTGTGGTCCTGGAAGAAAGGGCTCCTGTCACGTCCAGACCGTTTTTCTTTCATGTATCGCCATTGGGGTACGTTTTTTCTTTACGTAGCCCATTGCACGTTTTCGGGTGTTGGAATCTAGAAGGCGTTTCTCATCTGCGATGATGGACCCCCCCCTTGTCTTGGTGTGTGCTCGTAACGTCGCACAACAAGTTGTAGTGGACGGCGTGAGCTTTGCAGGTAGGCTACGTGAGCTCTCCGACATCGCTGTGCAGGAAGGAAGGATGGCGTCCTTACGAGTGGTGGCTGGCTGCACGCGAGCTTTGAGGAACCCCGCGGTGAGTTGGTTTGCCAAGGCCACCATCCTGAGAGACGCGTCCACTGGGAACTGCCTTGTTCTTGCACCCTTGCAGCACTGCTTTTTTGGTTTCTGCGACAGCAGCAGCAGTTGGAAAGCATATCATCCAGACCCCAACCAAGCACCACCCAGCCGCTCACTGAAGTGGAGGGTCCGCTCTGCCCGGAGTTTCGATTGGGTTGAAGGAGATCGACTGCCGTACAGCAGGCAGTAGATGGAATCTGGGTTGATAATCACGATCAATCAAGAAGCCCAGCCGAGGAAACACCCATCAGGAGTCAACCACGACGAGTCTTGTAAAAGGAGCACCCGGTGCCCATGGCCCCTGAGGAACGATGGCCACCTTCGCCTCTAGACATGTTCTCGTCGCGACAGACATTGATGAGATCACGTGCACTGCATCATATTGGGTGCGATACGCTACGTTCCACGGAGACAGCATTGCAGACATGTTTGTATTGAGGAATCTATGTATAGGAGTGATTGCTGCTCGACCGGCAGGCACCCGCTTTGCCTTTTCGACGAAACAGCACAGCAGCAATGTTGCTGTGGCTGCCAGAGAACGAGTCTGTTCCCGCGTCATCTTGTCTTGGCGGCATTCTTCCGACGTCGTGTGCATTACTCAGGCCTCCCCTGGTGTATACAGCGTCACGCAAGCACGAGCTATGCATATGGCCCTCCTGTTTGGACGTTTAGACACCCAAGGGGCAAGGCGAAAGGGAAGCAACTTTGCGGTTATTTGCCCGCATAATGCCGCTGTTGTCGTTTCGCTATTGATATGGCAGGATATAGTATTTAGCACTACTGCCTGGCACAGCAGTAGCATTTCACGTGCAGGTCGATGTCTGCGCTACTTCCCTATTAATAGTTATATTGATGATGATGATGAGAGTACTGCTGTGGGTACACCCGGTGCTGCTGCGGTATAATACCTCTTGGTTTGTGTTTGACGGATCCACTTGAAAAGTTCGGGTCGACTGCTGTTGAAACGTTGAAACGCGTCTCCCCTCCGTTTACCGGCACTTCGCACTTATTTCCTGGGCGGTTCGCTGTAATGATATGGCGCAGTATCCCTGGTCAGGTAGCCGCGCGCCTATTTACAAGAAGGAGTTGACACCCCTTGCTTGACAAGACAGCAGCATTGACTTGCCTTGATTTCACGCTAAACTATTGACACTACGAGGTATACCAGGTACCTGGTGGGCTTTCGTGTGGAACACTCAGCCCAATACCCTTGACAGCCCGCGTTTTCGCCTTGCTTGACATGGGTATATATAACCTCCTACGAGTTGGAAGGAAAAAGTGATAATCAAAAAAGAAGAAAGAGCGCAAAACAATGAAAGATTGGCGTCATGCTCTCCTACTGCTGCGCGTTGGAACTGAAGACGCTGGACGTGCCCCCCATGTCGTAGATCCGGCAGTCTGGCTGACGGGCAGTGCCAGGTGCACTTGTAGAACAGCACAGCAGCAGCAGCAGCAGCACTGCTGTATTAAAAGTTGCAACCGACGCGGGTGCGGTTTGCGGTTGGCGCTTTCGGCCTCCGCCGCTCGATTCATGGCTGCCTATATTTCTGAAACACTGCGTGGGAGTAGGGCGCCAAACGGGGCCATCTGGGCGAAAATGTCAGGCGACAGGAGACATGTCAGCAATGTCAAGCAATGCCTATTTTTTTTCATCGCGCACGGCGTCCCCGGTGGCTTGATAGGTAGTCCACGCGCCTATCAAGATCAATTTCGGGGGTTCGAGTCTCGCCGAGTGCATGCATGCTCAGGGCCTTTTTCTTCCATAAAAGTAATTGATTAGCGGAAAGCGCGAGAGCGTGAGTTAGCTGAAGTACGATGAAAGTCGACGAGCAGTGGGAATGCTGAACCCTGTGCGCGATAAAAAATAAAGGCATGTACCGGGGGAGAGAAGGGTA
>JBBMHQ010063221.1:0-14416 GCA_037834295.1 Postelsia palmaeformis
ACCATGGCGATGAGTTCACCCCTCCCCCCGCTTTCATGAAGTTGAGTTTCGAGTGACGTTTCCCCTCATAAATATTTCCTGTTGGTTTTCGCTTGATGCACCCCTTGCCCCTCCCCCCGCCCCCCTTTTCCCCGTTAGGCGAGAGCGTGACGAAGCTTAAGGGCATGCTGCAGGCGGCGCAGGAGGTTAACCCTGCTGTTAAGGAGGTTTCCAAGAGTGGCTTTTCTTTCCGACACCCCGACGCCCCCCCCCCCTTCGATGACGTGAGTAGCCGCTGCCGCGCGCGGGTAGTAGTGGTTGCTGGGGTGACGGCGGTCGTTGGTGGAGAGGGGCTGGTCTTCGGCGATGGTGGCTGGTTTTCGGCGGTGCTCGACATCAAGAAAAAACGACCTAAAGTACACTTCTTCCCAAGTCTCCGAAAACGAAAAACAAACCAATGCGTTGGGATTTTCTGGACGAAATACGAAAAATCGTTTTTTTTTTCTTGGTTGTGTTCCGCTTGGCTTTAGCATACACCCCCCCCATACGACTACGGCCATGCATGAGATCGAGTACGTGTCGCCTATCGAGTACACCCCCACCCGGTCTGGGTCTCGAGAATCGATCGTGTTGTGTCGGCATTTTCTTTTTGGTGTGGGCCTGTGCTGGTGTCGGTGTGTGTCTGTGGTGGGGTGAACTATGTATGTTGTTGGTGTCGGTTGCGGTACCTCCCTTGTGTTTTCGCCCCACCCCCCCTCCACGAATCGCGAGTCAGAATTTTCCGGGAATATGTGAGCCCTTGCGAACAACCCCCCGACGCTGAGCTTTTACCAAGAACTGAAAGTATTGACGCACGCGAAACCTTCTGCGAACCGCGACTCTGACCTTGTGTCGAAAACATTCGAAAAAAAAAAGTCCTGATCTGACGAGAGCGAAATCTCTACATGCCTCGCACGCGTAAAAATGTTTCATGAACTAAAAAGCGCTACCGTACGTACGTGAGATTTTTCGGAAGAATTCTCTTCGAGCTTGGATGTTTTACTCGGAAACTGGTATGTAGTCACGAAGTAGCACATCATGAACGTAATAAACAAAACCCATTATTCTTCTTGGAACCTGAAACTCTCGTATTGTTTTCACGTACGTCCGAAAAAAAAAATGCGGAAATCCCTTGGATTTGTTTTTCAGGATGACGAGGCGGCACCCGCACCGTCCCCGAAGCGCCGCCCTCGACACCCGCGAGGCCGTGCGAGAAGCGTCTCGGACGCCGAAGCTTCAATGGTCGACGGGGACACGGCGATGGGAGATGTGGAGGCGGGAGAGGGGGACGGGGGGGGGGGCGGGGCTGGCGAGGGTGGCGGGGCAGCGGGGGGGGAAGGGCGTAAGGCGTCGGAAGCGGTGAGTAGGACGGAAGCGGGGCTTGGGTAGCGTGGTGTGGCGAAGCGGCGTGGCTCGTTGTGCGTTCAGAATGGGTTGTACAACCAGAATATCGTGGGTTTTTTACGTGAACCTATCAACACGTCCCCAATGGCAACTTATTAGTACAGTAGTGTCACCGGCCACCCTCATCGTATTGATTTCGCGTAGACCTTGCATCACTATATGTCCGTGTACGGTAGCAAGGTAGCAGGCGGACTAGCAGGGAGAACCTGGATGTGCCCCTCGTACGATAAACCTCTGCCGCTACCTGGAGGGCGGTGCTTCGTGCTTCAGTTGCCGTTATTTCCCCTTCGTTTTCTTCGATTGGTTTTTTGTCCTACTCGGCTTTTCAGTATTAATAGCGGTGTTTTTTCTCCCATCCTCTTTTTTTCCAGCTCGTTTTTTTTTTTCAAGTGCTTGTCACATGGCCTGCAGGCCGGGAGGGGGGCACGACAGTTTGTTTCTTTTTTTATTGTTGTTTTTTTTTGCATACGTGGCAACGTAGTATCTCTGTAGCATAGCTTTGTGACCACATAACTTGTATATTTTCTAGGATTGAAGAATCGGCACGGACACTGGTTGTGCTGGATGTCGACAGGTAGAAAGAAAGGTTTAAAGTGAAAACACACACACAGTATGGCATGTAGCGACGGTGGGCGGGGGTTTGAAACGCCTCGGTCTTTTTTTGGCGGTAGACGCGGTGTATGTGCTCCCAGTACTGTAGTAGACGCCTGCTCCAATTCCTATAGGTAGCACGTTTTGGCAAAAAAAAATATCTGGATGACGGGGCTCCTCAACCCGAAATCGGCGAAATCCTTTTCTCGGTCTGCCTAAATAATTGTTTTGTGTACCGAGGCCATGAGTTTCTCCATCGACATCACACTTTGATTTTATATTTCCTTTTAGTACGGCAGTCCTGTTCGGAAAAATCACACTTATTCCATGTGTTTTGTCCCCAAAACGAAACCGCGGTTCCAAAGGGGTTAAAGTCACTTTTTGGGTTAGGCACAAGAACTACTCAAGCGCGGGGCGCTCCGAAAAAAAAAAGGTGTACCTTTACTGGAACATGCGTCAGTAGGCGTACGAGCTGGGCCAGCCGAGGTGCTGTTTTTTTCTTTGATCGGCGATGCCCCGCTCAATGTTACATATGGGGATGAGATTTTTCTTCACACTGACTGTGTTGATCATGCATGCACAAACGAACGGAAAACTCGCCTCTGTAGTTATTTATGATAGATCCGTTCGAGGGATATATATGGCCGATACAACGATCCAAAGCAATATCAAAACGGCCATAACTTGTCTGGAGAAAAACAAAAACAAAAACAAAAGAATGCGTGTTCTCCGTTGGTTTGCACACGCGCTCGGAATAGGAGGTTCACTCTTTGGATCGAAAATCGCAAAATTGAGCGGGGCATCGCAGGAAAACTCACACTTCACGTGGATAATTGTTTTCTGTATTAAAATCGTGTGTTCGCAATACCAAATACCTCTTTATGGGTGGGACATTGGGCAATGAAAGTAGTATCGATGTCCTCCTAGAGCCTCGAAGATCTGGAATGACGATTTTGTTGCGAACTTTGTGTTGAAAAATAAGTTTTTTGAGGTTCCGCCGATAGCTCGTCGAGATCGAGCCGTAATGTGAAAAAGTCTCGATTTTAATATTATTTTTCTCTCATGCGCGTGCGGTGTGGTGTCAGGGGGCCAAGTGTCTCTGAAATTCAAGTCGAAATTCGCAGTGGTTCACGAGATACGACCGTCGGATGGTTTATCCATTTTTTGGCTGATCCAGCTCGTATTGCGCCCACTTTTTAAAGCACATGTTTTGCTCTCACTGCTGAGGAAGTGGGGTTTACGCCTACTGTGGTGTACAGATGCGTTGCGTTGCATCTACTGCTGTACCCAGACGTATGGCACCGACGAGTGCGTACAGCAGTAGACGTACTGCGGCTACATGGAGTAGGGATGTATTGCGCCTGTGGCAGAAAGTGTTATTTCTCCCTACTGCAGTAAACGGTACACTAGTTTTACGCCTGCTGCTCGTCAGTAGACGTGTTGTACCTACGAGCGTGTAGTTCGCAGGTATACTCCGCCTACTTGTAGTAGACGGGGTTCGCGCCTACAGCAGTATTAGTGGTACCAATAGGCTGCTCAGGCCTAGTGCCGTAAACAAGCGTTGCTTACAGTAGAAAACGGGTTGCTGCGCCTTCCTCTGTATATATTGTAGGCGCATACTCACTGTAGCATCTATATTGTGGAGGGCGCAAGGGGTCTACTGAGGCGAGCGAAGCAGCCCATTTTTTACTGTAGTAATGCTTGTTTGCCACGGTAGGCCTGAGCTGCTTGTTGGTACTACTAATACTGTAGGCGCGAGTCCCGTCTACTACGTACATTAGGCGAAGTATATCTACACACCACAGTTTTTTTCTTTTTCTTTTTCGCGACGTGTTTGCTTCGTCACGAGCTAACGCGCTGCATGTGTTGTCCCCTCTTCTTTCCGCCCTCTGAATTGTATTTTGTTTCTGCCCCCCTGCTCCGTCTCGGAAGGGATGCGTGGTGAATGGTCAAATGACTTTAGCAAGCAACGGATGAGTCCCCCCCCCCCCCCGACTACGGCCATGTAGAATAATGATTACAACCCCCCCCCCGCCGCCGCCTGTTACGCCTCCCAGGCATCGAAACTCAAGAAAAAGCGGAAGCAAGCGAAGAGGAGACATTGGGTCGAGTTCCCGGCAACAGAGAACTGAAACCGAAAAGGAAACATAAAAAAAAGAAACATGAAAAATGATGCGGAGTATCACGTTCTGTGGACCGAATATAGACACAGGGTGGAAGCTGGCGGCGTGGAACGGGACCCGGGGGGGGGGGGGGGGGCGGAGAGAGTGCGGGCACCTTTTTTCATGTTCACCGTATGTTCGTTGGGTTGTTGCTGTGTGAGATACCTAGCACCAGGTACCTGGTACATATTTTGCACGAAAACTGGAAACAAAATCGCCGTTGCTTTGCTGCTCGTCGGCCATTCACAACACCTGGTCACTGGCAACTGAGAACGAGGCCCAGATTTAATTTCGTGGTGACAGCACCCGACGGGGGATATTGCAGCTGGAGTAGCGAACAGTAATGAGCGAGCCTTTGGCTTGGCTCTTATGGCTTGAACTCCTGCTTTGGGAGGCCTTTCTTTTTCTTTTTCTTTTTTGTTCACGTTTTGTACGACCAGGTTGACGCACCACCCTTTAACGGGGTAGTGAGAAAGGATCAAGCTTCGGACTTTATTATACAGCGTACGTACGGTGAGTATTATACGTGAATGGAGAGGGAAAAAGAAACGGTTTCATCGTGGTTCTCGTTTCATTTTGAGGCGTTTTTTTATCGGCTCGTGTCGCTGGGGGGAAGAGGTGATGCACCCAGACCATTGACGCGCCCACGTGTCGGCGCCCCTTGTGAGCTAAACCGGCATCATTCATTGGGAAGGTAGAACCCAACGAAAAACGTGAAGGCCTACAGTTCACCATTTATTTGTTGGAAGACAGGCTGTAATCGAAAAAATATATTCCGTGCGCGTACCCTGTTCGGAGTTTAGCGAGATGAAATTTGAAGATAAAAAGTGACGTTCACAGGAACTGCCACTGCGTGACTGTGGAGTTTTTTTTTTTTAGATGGTGATCGGGTTATCTATTTGGGTTATTTCCCTCCCATAGTTTTTCTTGATGTCATGATTTTCATGTTATTTTTTGCGTGAAAAATTACATATTCCAGGTTTTCCTGGTCTTTTTTTGTCAAAATATGCGAAACCTCACTTCCCTGTTTTTTTTGCTCGTGAATAATTTCACATAATTGTGACGGAACGCCTCCGCCTTCATATCTTGATACATACTTCCGAGCCATCCCACAGTAGGGGTGCACCCAACGTTCCTAAGCCCCACATATTGGGAGCTCCATACATATGTCACCCGATACAATACTTGAGAGAAATTCGTTCGTGCCACCCGACCGGAACTTGTACACGCTAGTCCTCAAATAAATATACGAGAAAAAAACTCACTCTAGCTTGTTCCTGACTTGAGCAACTCAATTGGCCATAACCTGTGTCCCAAACAATGCAACCTCTACCGCGGGGTGAACCTTCCCAAAAAATATTCTCAAGCTTTAAAATTGGGGAGAAAAAACTCTCCGATGAAGAATGGGCCTTGCAATGGAAGGAGTCGTGTTTTCGGCGCGGGCGTAACCTGATTCCATCCGTACCGCTGGGCTGGACGCTGACGCTGCTCGTAGACGGTCGGTTGATGGCACAAAAGTTATCGCTGTTCTAGGAGCTACAGCAGTAGTTGTAGTAGCTTCAACGCACGAATGGGTAAGAGCGCGGCGGTCCATTGCGAACAAAAATCGGCATCACACGGGGACGGACGCAGAACGAGACCAACAAGAAAGGTTGACAACCAGCGTCACGGAAAGGTGTATTAGAACGTAACTAACACAAAAAGTGAAGGCGTATACACCTGGTACGAATACAGTACCTGGTCATATACCACGCGTGCTGTTCTTGGCTTTGGGGGAAGGGGGCACTCGCCGTTGACGTGCCCGCGTTTCTGGTGAGAAATTACTCCGTCTCTTGGAAAGGCCAAACGGAACGACAAAAAAAAGTGAAACCATTTATCAGAACGAGTTTCTCGGGGATTTTGGAGGCTTTTTTTTTTCAACCCCCCTCCCGTCCCCCGGGGGCTTAGTGCAAGCAATGTCTGCCTCGTCGGTGAAAACCCGACGTGCTCCGTCCCGGCACTATAGGGATGCAAGGGTGCATGTTCATCCGACTACGAGCATGCGTGATATCGGGTACACGCCCTTGCCTCCCTCCGGCCGGCAGTGATTGGCGTCCCGCCGTAGTGTCATCGCTCCATGGTGATACACGACAAAATCGGCACCAAGGGTAGAGCATAACATTTCACACGCCGATCAGATCATCTACAGATAGATCCTTGCCTGCCGTCACGAGATGTTGCGCGGGGCCTGTACAGTACAGATCCGACACAGGAAACATGTCTTCGACTATACCGACCGGTACATCACACAGATCAGATATAAAGCCCTGAAATATCTAGGAATGAAGCGGGAATCGACTATCTGTCTGGGGTATAAGATAGTTCGAACGAAGAGTGAAACTGTACCTAAAAGCCTTGTACTCTTGGGTTTTAGAGGCAATCTGTTTCCGCCCCGCCGCCCCCTCTCCCGGAGGGCATTGATGCTCCTCGCTTCATTGTGAACAAAACCAGCACACACATCACCAAAAACTCGGAATGTAACGAACGAAAAAGGCGATATTTTGTAGATGGCCGTGGTCACATGAAACTAAACTGAGAAAGAGAGCACGATTGCGAACTGAATAGACTGCATGAATTGAGAGCCGACAAGCTTGCGGGAATGATGAACCCTTTGCAATAAAGATCCGAGGGGCGAAATGACGTATCTTACGATCCTGCATACTGCATACGTACTTCGCACGAGAAAAATATTCCCACACGTAGGGTTGTGACTTCGCTGGACTGCACTGATATTAATGATTATTAGTTGGGGTGTGGCGAAGTATGCCCAACCAACTGACCTTTTTGTTCGGGCTTTCTATTAATAACAATAACACACACACAATCCGAGCCACAAACGCGCCGGCGAGACACAAGAAGAGCAGAACCCCGTGCAAATTTCCTCGCGCAACAACCCCAGCTGTAAATACCTAGCCGACCACAAACCACAGTAGTTGGCAACATATTGTCAGATACAAATTACGCGCAGTGCCGAAGTGCCGCGTGCAACTACTGTAACTGTACTACCTAGCCAACTCATAACACTAGTGGCGACATGAAGTCAGATACACATTACGCGCAATTCCGAATATTACCGCACGCAACTCCTGCAACTGTAATACCTCGCCAAGTAATAACTAGTTGGCGACTTTTAGTCGGCCAACTCGCAGCCAGACCCACAAGAATAACAGCTCGAGGTTTCTGGGGGTGTAAGAAGAAATGTAAGGCACGTGCCGCACCAATAATGGGGGGGGGGAAGGAGGGCCCACTCCGCATGTGATTCCGGGTTTGAGCAACTATTGGGAGAAAGCGAGAAAGTAGGGCGAGGATGATAAATGGGGTGGAAAAAGAAGGACAAGAAAAAAAGACTGGGTCAGCAATCCACTTTTCCTTCTGACGGCGCCGGTATCTACTACTGCATGTATGCGCTACAGAAACCGAAGCAGGAATCGCGGGGGGGAAAGGCACAAATAGCAGACACCTTTATGGCCAAGGATAGCTTTATTAGAGGGCCGTCGATCGTTTGAAAAAGTTGTACGCACGGAAGACCCGCGAGTAGCTGGGCTCGAAAAACAAACAAGTGACGCCTCAAAAGCATTGAAACAAATCGGCGAGGGGAAATCAGTGTTTAACATCCCGGAGTCTTCCGCCTATCCAGAAACAGTCAGCCGCGCGGCCCTTGACAGTGACATCAGACGTTATCTGTAGGCAGGCCAAAGGGCATACATGCAAACGAACAGACCCGGGGGCGGCGGGCAGTCAAAATAAACAGACGGACAGACAGATGGGCAGAGAGACCGATAGCCAGGCAATCAGACATACGAACAGACAGACAGACAGACAGACGGACAAAACAGACGGACAGATAAAAAAATAAAAATAGACAGACGGAGTGACAGACAGGCAAGTAGACAGACGGACAGACAAACAGGAAGGAAGGGAGGCAGACAGACAGGTCAGCACACAACGACATCAACAACAAGAACAACAACAACAACAATAACAACAACAACACCAACACCAACGCCAACACCAACACCAACACCAACACCGACACCAACACCAACACCAACACCAGCACCAACACCAACACCACCAGCAACACCACCACCACCACCAACACCACCACCACCACCACCACCGACACCACCACCACCAACAACAACAACGACACCAACAGCAACAGCAACATCAACAACAACAACACTGACATCAACACCACCACCACCACCAACACCACCAACACAAACACCAACACCAACACCAACACCAGCACCAACACCAACATCAACATCAACACCAACAACAACAGCAACATCAACAACAACAACAGCAGCAACAGCAACAACAACACCACCACCAACAACAACACCAACAACAGCACCAACACCGACACCAACACCAACACCAACACCAACACCACCATCAACACCACCACCACCACCAACACCAACACCACCAACACCACCGACACCACCACCACCACCACCAACAACAACAACGACACCAACAGCAACAGCAACATCAACAACAGCAACACCGACATCAACACCACCACCACCACCAACACCACCAACACAAACACCAACACCAACACCAACACCAGCCCCAACACCAACATCAACATCAACACCAACAACAACAGCAACAACAACAACAACAGCAGCAACAGCAACAACAACACCACCAACAACAACAACACCAACAACAGCACCAACACCAACACCAACACCAACACCAACACCAACACCAACACCAACACCAGCACCAGCAGCAACAACAACAACAACATCAACAACAACAACACCACCAACAACAACAACAAGGACAACAAAAACAACAGCAACACCAGCACCAGCACCAACACCAACACCAGCACCAGCACCAGCACCAACACCAACAACAGCAACAGCAACAGCAACAGCAACAGCAACAGCAACAGCAACAGCAACAGCAACAACAACACCAACACCAACACCAACACCAACACCAACACCACCAACACCACCAACACCAACGCCAACACCACCAACAACACCAACAACAAACACCAACACCAACACCACCACCAACAACAACAACAACAACAACAACAACAACAACAACAACAAAAATGAAACGACGAGGAAGGGGGGAAATAAACATCAAACAAAACGTGAAGAGATAACGGAGAAAGTTCAGGACGTAACAAAAAACATACTGAAAATAACTGTTCATAAGATATTAGGCAAGGAGAAGTACGAAAGGTGAAAAAAAAAACGGAATTAAATAAACTACCAGGGTATGCACTACGGCAGCATGGATATGTTGTTCTCGAATCAAACAATAAAACATCAAAACGAACCCACCAAACACAGCAAAAAAAGCATCAAGGGCGCTGGAGACGAAAACAATTTCGATTCCCGACGCTGTTCGAAGGCCCTGCTCAGACACTCACCCACCTCCCCCTTGCCAGCGCTTGATCGCGGCACAACCCGCGACGGTGGGGGCGGCGGCGTCGGTGGCGCTAGCGGCAGCAGCGATGGACCACCCGAACACGACCGCGCCGGCCGCACCCTGGCCTGCACCAAAGCCTCCGCCTCCTCGCCCCTCCCCGCCAGCTCACAAGCCCGGACAGCAGAGGCAAGGCTAACCGCGTCGGGCTCGACGCCAGCCTCCGACATCTCTTCCAGCAAATTCAGAGCCCTCTCCCACTCCCCCGCTACCCCCATCGCGGAGATAGCCGAGTTATAGCTGATGAGGTCTGGCCCCAGACCGCCATCACCACGAGACTTCCCCATCTCCCTCAAGAGGGATAGGGCCTCCTCCCATCGGAAGCCCTTCCCGCAGGCGTCTATCGCGGCGTTATAGCTTATCGCGCTGGGCGTTACCCCTGCCGTCGGCATCTCCCGAAGTAGAGCTACCGCCTTCCCGGGGTTTCCGCACGCCCCCGCCGCCACGATAGCCGCTGTGTACGTCGAAATATCAGGAGCCTCGGCGCCCGCGACAGCCGCGCTCCTCAAGACGTTGAGCGCGTCATCCAACCGCCCAGCCTTCCCGCAAGCCTTGATGGCCGCGTTGAAACTGCCAACGCCAAGCTCCACCCCGTGTATCCCCCGCACCGTCTCCAGGAGCCGAACGGCTTGCTCCCACCTTCCCGCCTCGCCGCAGGCCGCGATGGCCGACGCGTAGCTCGTCGCGTTTGGGACCACTTTCACGGTCAGCATGCCTCGGAGGAGGCTGAGCGCCTGCTCCCATTGCCCAGCGGCTCCGCAGGCCTTTATTGCCGCGTTGAACGTGACAACGTCAGGCCGGCATCCCGCCCCCGCCCCCGCTCCCACCCCCACCCCCCTCCGCGCCACCGCCTCCGTCGGAGGGGACGTCGGGATTGACGCCATCTCCTTCAGCAGTGCCAGCGCCTCGTTGGACCTCCCACTCTTAGCGCACGCGGTCATCGCGGAGTTATAACAGACAACATCCGGGGTCACGCCGGCCTCCGGCATCTCCCGGAGCAACTCCAGGGCCTTCTCCCACTGCCCCCCGTCCCCGCACGCCATGATTACCGCCGAAAATGCCACAGGATTCGGTGGAAACCCCGACCGCTCCGCGACGCCGACCTCTCGAAAAAGCGACAGCGCTTCCTCCCACCGTCCAGCCCTCCCGCACGCACAAATCGCAGACGTGTACATTGTCGAGTCGGGAGCGAGGCCCCTCGCGGGCATCTCCCGGAGAAGGCCTGTGGCCTCTTCCCACCGGTCGCAGCTGGCGCACGCAGCCATGGCGGCTCCGTAGCTGATAATGTCCGGAGCGGGGCCCCCCGACACGGAGGGTGACATTTCCCCGAGGAGGGTTAAGGCTAGGTCCCACCGCTCGCAGCGGCCGCAGGCGGTGATGGCGGCGTTGTAGCTGGGAGCATCGGCGTCAACATCGGGGTCGGTCCGCATGTCGCGAAGGAGCTGCAGGGCTTCTTCCAGCTGCCGTCCGTTGCCGCAGGCCGTGATGGCCGCCCTATAATTCACAGGAAAAGTAGGGGGGTGGCGGGAGGGTGTACTCGATATCATGTATGGCCGTAGTCGTATGACCATAGTCCCTCGCATCGCTACAATGCTGGGACGGAAGGGGGGCGTGCTTATGTCATGCATGGCAGAATATCTTGCACCGAGCGCGGGGTTAAGGCAATACGCGTACATGCGAAAAAAAACGAAAGAGGGGTGTAGGCGAAACACTGAGAGCAGAGTGAAAAACGAAATTGAGAAGATTGAGAAACGTAAGAACAGAAAAAAACAAGAGAAGCAAGACCAGGCAGCAACATCAAGACCAAGGAGGGGGGGGAAATAAACAGCAAACAAAACGGGATATCAGAAATCACTAACCACGAAACGCCAGAAATTACACAGAAAAAACAGACAAGCGTGGTTCGAGACAGACCAGAACGTCGAAAACACCTTGAGAAAAAAAGGACGTGAAATTAATAAGAAAAAAAGGGCACATGCGCGAGCGCATAAAATACACACAACGAACCGCACAACACTAACGTAGACAGCATCAACAAGAACAACGACGGCGACAACCTAAAACTGCTGTACAAATCGCCGGCATTATCTCCTGCACTTTTAACCCAAACGTGTTCAGTTTCTTCCAATTAATTGACCAAAACTTCTTTTCATTACCGGTGCAAAATGTACACAAACTGGTACGTACAATTTCCTACGCTTACGTATGTATGTACCTTGTTTTACACATTCTTGGCCAGGCTTCCTCCTGTACCGGTACAAGATGTACACAATCTTGACCAGCTCACACAGATCATGATATATCTGAAGGTCATCTAGTTCATCGCCTGCCGTTGTGAAACGCAGTGCAGGATCTATCGGTGGCAGTACAGATCCAACCAAGAAATCATGTGCTTACATTGCAGCACATCGTTTAGATTATATGGCTCCCACCCAGTAACATGAGCTGCAGACCATACAGATCATGCAGATCATGAACATATTTATCTATATGCCCTCTGAAAGGTCTAAATCATCAAGTGATGATCTATTTGAGGTGTGCAAGCTTGTCCGAATCCCTCGACCTTGTGACGTACCTGTACACAAACTTGTCCGGCTTTATCCCCGCCTTCCGCAAGTCCCCGAGCAGCGCCAGCGCCGCTTCCCACCGCCCCTCCCTCCCCGCCGCGTCGATCGCGGCACTAAAGCAGTACAGGTCGGGTTCCAAGGCGCCGCTGCTCCTCATCCTCTCTAGGAGATCCAGCCCCGCCTGCGCTTGCCCCCCTTTCCCGCACGCCGTTATCGTGGCGCTTATTGCGTACGAGGTCGGGATTATGCCCGCCGCGGTCATCCTGCTCAGGGTCTCGAGCGCCTCCCGCCACCGCCCGCACTTGGACAGCGACGTCACGCACGCCGTGTACATGTAGACGGTCATCGGCTGGGCGGGCTTCCCCATCGCGGCGCCCACTCCACCCGATGTACCCGCGGTCCTTGCTTTACCCGCTGTACCCGCGACACCCGCAATACACACGGGACCCGCGCTAACAGCTGCAGGTGCCGCGATCGGCATCGCGGGCCTCACCGCCGAGCTACCAGCTGCCGCGGCCTCCGCCGCGTCGAGTTCTCGAAGGACGCCCCTCCAGTCCCCTCTCGCCAAGCCCTTGACCTTTTTTACGCATGGACATAGATCGCGTACGTACATGATTCCGGGGCGAGAAGCAACGAATTAATCTAACGTCGTACCAGTCTGTCCAAGACAGTTTCAGACAATTATGTGCGTATACGGCATAAGCAGGTAGCGTCTTCAGCCGGTACAGCTTCAGCATGCAACACACGTTTCTTGGACAGCTATTAATATGAGTATGAACAGAAAACGCCTCTGCTTTCATTTTTTTTCGTTTCGCGTGTAGGATCGGTCGGTAGCGTTCTACGAGTACCGGCGCGATTAAGACTTTCCTGCGTACAGAGTATAATATTGATAGTTCAAACAGGTTACTGTTTGTGGTATGCGGTAGCTTGATACTGGTCTGCGGATATCTGACGGTTTCATATATATTATGGGGTTTCGTATTATGTGTCTAGGCAGTATTTGGTATGCCTGAGCATTCCGGTATGTGGGTATGGCTCGCCCTGCGGGGCAGTCGCTGATGCTAATACGATACGACCCAGGGTACTGTGATATAACGATACTACCCGTATATATGTGTGGGTGGAGCCTATGACGTCAAGGTACAGCTCACTCTTGTGTGGTGGATGGGCCCGTAACATAACGGTACGGCCCTGTGTGTTGTGTTGGTGGTGTTGCATTGTCATCCTCCATCTCTCTTCTCTTGTGTTCTTCTCGTCCTGCGTCATTGCCTGCAAGCCACGGTGGTACATCGACTCCGTCCGAGAGCAGTGATACAAACACGATATCGTGTTTGGTGCAAAAACACGATATCGTGTCCTGGCCAGGACTGCTCGAGTTTTGTAGCATGGTAGAGGAGAACGCGTTGCTTCGGCAGCAGAGGGGGGACTGACTATGGAGACGGTCTTTGATTTTGAGGATTTCGGGCGGCAGGGTGGACAGCAGCAGCAGCAGTGGCGGTATGGACAGCAACAGCAGCAGCTGGAGGTGGTTTTCGAGGATTTTGGGCGGCAGGATGGACAGCAGCTGCAGCAGCAGCAGCAGCAATATGCCTTCGGTGGACAGCAGAACCAGCGGCAGTACGGTGCAGCAGCAGCAACAGCAGCAGCTGCGGCGCCAGTACCAGCAGAACCCGGGGGGCACTAGTTGTGCACGTATCACCGGACATGAGTGGTATCAGCCGGAGTCCCCTCCACCCCCAGGAGCGTCAATGGGCGGATTTTATACGTGCGGGCGTTGTGGCGCTCGAGAGCATAAGGCCGCGATTTGTTTTGCACCGAACAGCGTGTGCGATGGGTTCCTAGCTTATGGCCACAGGGCCAGGCAGTGCACTGCCCAGCCGACGATCGTCTACGCGCCGTGTTACCGCTACGTGCCGCAGGCTGGAACGGCGGCGCTCCAGCAGCCACAGGTGGAGCCGGTAGTGCCTGGGTCGGTGACAAGGAGGGGTAGTGTTGTGTCTGGGGGGAGCGGGCTACTTCGGCAGCAGCAGCAGCATCGGCAGCACGGTGGTGCCACGCAGCAGTAGCAGCAGCAGCGGCAGTTGGAAGTCGGGCCACAGCAGCAGCAGCAGATGCAGGACGTGAGGTTGGAGCTGGATGTCGTCAGCAAGGAACGAGATGCCC
>JBBMHQ010063232.1:2473-14415 GCA_037834295.1 Postelsia palmaeformis
CAGCGAATACACGTTACGTCATTAGTCGTCTACGTAAAATCGATATACCAGTAACTAGTACTAGACATTACCGGACTTTCAGCCATTCACCCGCACTACAATTTCGTAAAATACCACCAGATGCCTACTGAGCACTTGCAGCAAACAATTTTCGAGACACATGCGTACGAACATATAATCCAAAACCATCAGAAGAATGTAAGAAAAGGGTATCAAACCCATCCTGCTTGCTCAAACTGCGTACGTGTACAAGGCGTCGCGCATGTGCACCACGTGCATCGCGAACGAATGCGAGTTTCTAATAAAGACGGCGCCAAAAAAACAGGGGTCCCTTGCGTATTCCCTGAAGCGTCCAATGCATGCCGTCCACTAACGCGCACAAGTTCACGGCAGTTGCGTATCTCCTGCTGCAAGAGTCCCTAGCGACAGCTATGCTACATCTTAAATCCACTGATGGGATCCTGACCTGGCCGGGAACGTCGACCCATAGCTCGGTGCCCGTCTGCTGCTTAAGCATGCGCGCGTTGCACCCCTTGTGTCCGATGACCCAGCCGATGATGGAGGTGGGGAGATGGGCCACTGCCCGATACCGACCGCCCTACGCGCGAAAATCGAAGCCGAAACCGGCGATAAGTAAAAACAAGAAGCGAAACGGAAAAAAACGGCACGAAGAGTAACGAAACGAAGCCAAACAAACAAAGCGACACGACACGATGCCCAACGAAACGAACCGAAACAAAACGCAGACAATTGTGAAACGTCACGAAGCGCCCACGCAGCGAAAACATGCCGGTAGACTGTATACTATACAATGTAGTTTTGAGTCGTCAACGCCACCCAATATTTAATCCACTACTGTTAGCGAGGGGAGTTCATTGGCGGCTGTCCGTCAAGGGGCAAGGGTGCCGCCAACCATCGTATCATATAGCATCGATTGACACGAAAGGAATCGAACGGAGTCGAAACCGAAACAAAACGAGCCAGAACACTGCGAAACGACACATATAATACGAAACGGAGCATTACGAAACTACACAAAGAAAGCGAGTCGTATGCGAGTTCAAGGTTTAGAGCTCTAGGGCATGGTATGCATGGTAAGCAACCTATACTAACAAGAACACTGGAATCTGGAGTCTAGATGTATTGATAGAGCTAAAAAGTATCACCCCACATATGTACTACCTGGTATACTCCAAGTTGATCAAAGAGCCGGTGAAAAAACGTTCGATGAGCGAACGGTATAAAAAAGCAAATAATGTCGTTACGCAGCAAAATACCCCCCAATCCTATCGAGGGGGCAATTGGTGGCGTGCGTCTAAACGTCAAAAACCACCACTGAGAGCGAACGAGTCAACCCATCAATCTACCTAAGCAGCAAATCATCCACCTCGCTGACCCCCCTGGTGTTTCAAAGCATCTTGAGGAGACACCGGCCAATACTTTCACGAGGAACCGCGCGACCGGTATATCGCGAATCTCGCAGAGTTGAGCATCGATCTATCGGGAGAACTCAGAGCTCCTAATGTTATATTTTCATTTTGTTGAGCCCAGCAAATAGTAACCCCATCTACCCATCAATGCGTCAAGAGACGCGAGCTTCTTCGAGCGGGTGACTTGGAGTGTCATCTGTCGCACCGCCATACCTGGTATCCAACTGCACAATGCCGGGCAACGCATAATAATGGTATGAAATGTGTGCACTTGACAATGCTCAGCACCGCCTGAAGTAAAAGCTTCATAATTCACCACGAGCTTGAAACAACAGAAAAAAAGCAGCTATTCGCATCCTGAAAACAGCGAACGTTCACCGTTGACGAATACCAGGTATGACAAAATGTATACCTGGTGTATCATACCAGGTGGCTGGTAGCAGTGTTTGCCTAGCACGCTGTGTTTCTCGTGTACAGGAGACCATGTTGCGCTGTGCTTTTCTGCGCAAACAATCCAGTAGCCACTTCGATAACCAAATATATCAACCAAGCCAGCGAACCAATGAGCAGGCGAATGCCTGATACTGTGTTGTGTCTTACCGCTGTGCTGCGAGCATTTTAACAACCAACCACAATAAAAAAACTATCCAACGAGCAGATAAGCAAGCAAGCGTAAAGGCGAGAAAAAAAAGGCAATATAGGCAAGAAGGCGAGGAAACTAAAACGCGCACCTGCTCCGACGTTCTCCATGTCAAGGGCTCCTCTGGGGGCATGTGTGACCCGATCATGTTTCT
Organism: Postelsia palmaeformis; assembly: GCA_037834295.1. Taxonomy (NCBI): domain Eukaryota; class Phaeophyceae; order Laminariales; family Laminariaceae; genus Postelsia; species Postelsia palmaeformis. The sequence goes on from JBBMHQ010063232.1 coordinate 4,698, forward strand.
GTTTTGATCTGCAGACAGCTGCTTGAGGCGGGCCTGAGAGACGCCAATCCCAACCCCACCAAACAATTGCAGCGGCATTGCACCACACACGTTTATAGGCCGCCGAAAACGATTTCACGAAGAAAGGGAACGAGGAGGCACAAGACGCATGAAGATAACGGAGGCGTGTGGTGATGGTGCATCTTGTTGTGAGTCGCGCGTGAAACTGGTATGTTAATATCAATAGTACCACCAAGATCACTATCACCGTCACCGCCACTACAACAACTACTACTACTACTACTGCCACCACTGCTACTGCTACTACTGCAACTACTACTACTCCTACTGCCACCACTGCTACTGCTACTACTACTACTACTACTACTACTACTACTACTACAGTGGTACAGCTACCGCCACCTCCACCAACAACACTACACAGGACTATGAAAATTTGACCCAATCCAACAAAATGCAATGTGTCTCACCTTGGCGGATCGGCGCAGCTGCTTGAGGCCGTTGACACCTTTCGAGGCATCGATGGCCTGGCCAAGCGACGCCTGGTTGCCTTGGTCCATGGCCTCCTGCAGCCGTAGCTGCACTCTATCTACCGCGGACGTCATCGCTCCCTGCCCGCAAACCTGACGAAAACACACAGACAGGCAGAGCGGAGAGCACAACAGTAGTACATCAGTTTGACCTCTTTCGCACTCCAGAGGGAAAAGGAGCATAGACCGCATGAAGCAGCACGGTAACATTAAAACAGATAGCACAGCAGTAGTAGCGCAGAAGTAGTTGGGTTAACGCCTTTGACGCTTTGACGAAGACAATACAACAGTTTTGCAGAAGTGGATCGGTTTAACCCCTTTGATGCGTTCTGATGGAGAAGGCACAACAACAGTGTACAAAGTAGATCAGTTTAATCCCTTTGACACGTTCTGCTTGATTGTCGAGAGACAAATGACTACGGCATCGACCGCATGAAGCATCCCTGCCTTCTCGGGTAGAAGAAGCGCCCGAGAAGGGCAACGTGCGTAGTGGGGTACACAAACAATACGTGAGTAGGGAGATGCACAAAACAAACGTAGGGAGATGTGGCATGATGAGACGTGTACTGATGCACGCTCTTCCTATATTGTATACTATGGAGATAAATTAACACGAGCTGCCTAAACTTTGGGCGTTGTATCGTACCCGGTGGGATTTTGTGAACGCGTTAATCCGTGGCCGGATATGTAAAGGGGTGGTAGTGACGTATGTCCTCCTTTTGAGTTCACCGTACCCAGGTAACAAAAGGGATAACACTACTGCAGGTGAAACGTGATGAACATGGATACGGTGTAACACTCCCCCTCCCCCCCCCACTACTTCCTTCTTTTTGTGATAGCCACGATACTTGTTGTCGCGCTGGTAATAGGACTCAAGACGATGAGTGCGCTCAGTATCAGCACGCGTAAAGCGCAAGTACTACCCAATTGGTACCGATGACTCAAGATGGGCAAGGCGCTCAGTACTGCTCTTACAGAAGGTGCTTCAAAGCCTCTTGGCTACTAATCACGGAATAATTCGAACCATCGGCTGTCTCTCTAAAACAAAATCAGTGTGGGCACGATCAGTATTCGCACTATAAGTAAGGGCCTGAGTGTGGTATGCGCACTATTGATACTACAGTAGCTAGGGGATAAAGGACTAATACATGAGTGTGGGCACTGGGGTTCTGGATGCCGATGAGTAGAAAAACATGTATCAAGTGTAGTACTAGCGTCATACGCTGGTCACAAACAATCGACGGTTCGCAGGGCTGCGCATACGCCAACATACTTCGAACGCGGCAGTAAGACGTACACAAGTACTAACAGCGTTGCCATATAGCGCAGCAGCCGGCAGTATCAGCGGCAGAGGTTATAATACACATGCCAGGTATCATACTACAGTATGTGTGAAATGTCAACTCCAAGCAGGAGAGGAAGAGAGGAGGGAGATTGCTGCTGTCCTGGGAAAACGTTCGAGCGTTACGTTCAAAGCATATTATGTCAACGTACACGAATGTACGGGCGAACCACATCAGGACATGTGCGCATACACATGTATACCAGGGATATGACAGCTACGTCACACCAAGCTTGCAAATATAAGCTTTCAGGAAAATTCGATTCACAACTTTGCTATTTATTCCAACATACTCGTACTAGAATTATATACACTCATGCGTACCTGGCCTGGTGGAGGACAGACATCACTACATGACTCCCATACTATAAACCTGTACCAGCGTATACTACTGATGAGAAGACGAACACTCAGAAAAGGGCTCTGAGCTTCACAGAAGATAGGAAAACCCGGAGGCGTTATACTGAACTTAGTGGACCACGCCACTTCTTGAAAGGAAACCCAGCCTGGACCCGATTTCCTGAATACGAACATACTGCTTTAATACCGAATGAGACATACCAGCACACTGGCTACTGCCGACATGCAATCGAAATGCGAAATGGCCTGGTCCGGCAATTCGACCATCATTCTAACTCCTTTTGGAATTCAGCGAATAACATGGTGAACCCAATAGACGCTTACAGCCTGGGGCTTGGCCAAGGGCTGGGTCCCAACTACGTACGATGCAAAAACAGTGGGATGTTGCGGCATGTGCACATAGTGGCATTACTCTGCAACTCGCTCACACGGACAAGTAGACATATTTGAAAAAACGGCTTTTCCTTTGAGGGCGCAGGGCGCACTTTTTTCCCCCATTTCGTCTATGTACATATGGATTATATATATTTTGCAAGAGTCTAGTTTCTAGAGCAGGTTTATTTGCCCCGATGCCCGCTATCAATGTTATAGCATGGGCTCTGTTTATTCTTGGTTTAGGCAGTAAAAGGACGATTTTGAGTCTCCTTCGCGAAAAACGCGGAACTAAGTTATGCCCACAACCTCCCACACCTCGGAATTATCGTTATCTACACTGGGCCATCTAGTTCTTAATACTCCGTTGCGAGAGGTTGTGCAGGATCTGCCTACCAACTACAAATTTAACCCAGCAAATATGCCCTAGATCATGCAGAATACACGGCTCACACCCGGAAAGATGAGCTAGCTCCTATACACAGATCATACAGACCATACAGATCAGATATTCATTTGCCCTGAAAGATACAGATCATGATACCAGGTGGGGATCGACGACTTGTTCGAGGTACGGAACCTTGTAGTTCATGCGACAAGCGGAACTTTACCCCTTCCTGCTATCAACATCAACATAACTAGAGCTGCGTGGCTCGAAGTCCGTGTTCCTGACTCAAAAAATCGAACCGTGGTTCTGATTATACACAAAACGCAAGCATGTTTGAAAACGACCCGAGGTCACTGATGGCTTGCCCACGAACCACAACATCGACCAGAAGTCGCGAAACGGAGCGCCGCCCTGTATGTGGTGTCAGACTATTAATAGTGCTACGTCGAAGATGTCCGTCGTCGGCTGGCAGAACTGGTCGACTCGCTGTATTGGCGTGTGCAGGTATCTTATTATACTTTATTATATCAGAAAGATAGAATCAATACGTGTCAGGGCATTAATTAGGGCTCCGGCGCCTTGACAAAGCACGCTCAGACGCCTGAATACCTTTTTTTCTGTCTACGGCGAGAACGCAACCAGGTGCCTAAAAAAATAAAACTCGGGCGAAAAGGCCATGCGCAACATTTTGTTCGCGGGGCCCGAAACCCGCGTTGCGCGCCTCCCGACGCCTGTTGCAATTATCACGCTAATGATGCTTCAGCGCAACATCCCAACAGCTGATCAATGACCTGGTACGTGTGCTTACCTAGCACTTTAAGTGCTACCGAAGCGCCGTTCGAGAGACGTGCAGCTCATAGAGAGAAGCAGACACAGGGGATATGTCGGCTGGTGTGATGGTGCAACAAATCAGAGACACATCCTGGTTACACTTGGAACGTGTAGAGTTGAATTCGATGCCACGAGAGCACACGCTTCCGGCATAGCCTGAAACGTAAAAATCTGTGTTTTTCCTGGTCCATCGCCCGTGCGCGGAGCTGTCACCAAAAGCATCCTGCGGAACCCCGTGACTCGATGATCAACGTAAAACAGGAAGAACTTCAAAAATATTAAACAAGTCTCGTCACGACGACCAAACTTCCCTGCTCCAACCCGCGGGTTTTATTCTCATCCGCAGGTTGTTAAAATAGGTTTTTGGTTGCAAAACTTTGCCGCCAAGGCAGATGATAAAAACGTCTCGACTCGTCAAAAGTGAATGTCCTTTTATCGTAGACAAAAAACTACCCATGACATATAGAGAGCAACGAAAAAAAAAACTTGTGTAAACGAGACGATGTACGACTTCAGCGGATAATGATGGTAATTTTCTACTCCGGATCATTCGCTGGGGGGTGCCGCATGATACAGATGCCGCATGCTCGTAGAACATGTATGGATATTGGATAGGACAAGACACTGCTTTGGATCTTGATACCAACCCGAATTCGCTCTGCAGCAGCAGTAATCCATATAGCCCCGACTCTTGACATGAAACAACATATATGTATACTTGGTTCGAGTGTATGTGTATACTCGTAATATCAATATAGCGGCATGTTGCAATCACTCACTCCCATCAAGTCAAGGTGTTCCACTGGGGAGATCCCCTGCATCCCCACTCCATCCGCGAGGGCCTTCACCATCGCCGCACCACCGCGGGGGCAACTAGTATCTCTGATGTCCGGCCAAAAGTAGCCAAGCGCAAGGCGGAAATCCATTGGGTTCTGCCTTGCGGGCGATTACCTAGCACCAAAGCGCAGAGATAGTGAATGCCCCCGCAGGTGAGGCAGCGGCGGTGGAGGTCCCCGCGGGTGGAGCTGTGATGCTGGGGAGCCAACCCCTCCAGTGGAGCCGGAGTGGCGGACGTGCTGTCTCAGGGAGGGGCGACAGCGCCCGACGTGGTGGCGGATGCGGGAGATGCAGGAGTGTCCGACTTTCTATTATTGCTCTGCTTTTGGTGTCGGTACCTCTGCCCCCCCCGTTCGCTCACAAAGGTTGAACCCCTGACCAACTTAGTCATCGCTGACTGAGTGGTGTAGTGGTGCATTCCTTGATACACGCATAAAACGAGGCATGGGTGCAAATCCCACGAAAATCGAATTTTCGCTCAGCCATCCCCTGCTTTGGTGGGCACATCAACGTCGGCACACAGGTACGAACGCGGCAAGGCTACGGGCACTCTATATATATACTTCGTAGTTATGTATAGAAATATCACAGACCTCAGATTTACAGAAGATTGGGAACGCGTGTTGATACCATCCGTCGCGCTCACCTTTAGTCTAGTATTCGTACATACTTGTTGTGCTGCTGAGCATGTATCGTAGCAGGATCAAACGCAACCTTGTGATACAAATATTATGCTGCGCGAGTTCTTAGCTTCAGCTTTACTATTTTATCGGGTAACATATGTGACAATCATCGATCATGATTTTCGGATACCGCTACACTACCTTGTACCGGGTAAGTACCCTAATTGACACCGCAATCCTACTAATATTACGGGGGGCCAAGTAATCAGGACCCATCATACACACAAATACCACATATTCCAGTATGTTTACTATTAATATCATAGTCATAATTGGTCCTGACTGCTATGTTTCCCCGTTATAGCAATCAGGCGTGCGTGTTCCAATCCAATGCACTGCTGTACGTACATCTACCATCGACGAAATCCTCGATCTCACAGTTTGTCTTTTTCTTTATCTACAAATACAGACTTGCACACGCACCCCATGTAGCTCGCACATTGTTCACTCATGCCACTACGGCTGTGCTAGCTGCAAAGATCACAACGCGAGGTAGCCTGCGCGAAAACCGGGACGTACGGCATGAGACTGTTGACACGAAAACGTTTTTTCAAAGTATATTAGTAAACAAAGCCAGCATGCAAAGGTCAAAAGAGTACCAGTACCAGTGAGCGCCAGTCATTTTCAGCCCTTGGTACCCTTGGAACTCGCGAGTACTCAGTAATTTTAGCTCCCCGTCCCGGGGGACTCGCGAAGACTCCGTCATTTCAGCTTCAGGTACCCCTGGGGACTCGCGAGGACTCAGTATGTTCAGCTTCTGGTACCCGAGCGACTCGCGAGGACTCAGAATTTCAGCTTATGGTACCCAGGGGACTCAGTATTTCAAAGTGACTCGGACTCGCAAGTCGATGCCTGAGTCCCGATGACTGGTACTGGAACTCTGACAATCATTGCTAAGCTGTGAGATCGAATTGTTCCTCAAAACTCATCTCGGGAAATTCGCCCAGATAATGCTCCCAGTACCTGGGAGTAAAGTGGTTTGCTCGCAGTATTTCGGGGTTTTCTACTGTAATAATGCGAGTAACGCCCCCCGGGGCGCTATAATTTTGCAGGGAAAAAGACGACCCGCGGCGTATACTGTGATATACCGGAGCGTTTTCCGAAATATATACGTATATATTCTGGCATTTTGTCCCCCCCGGGGCGATGCGAAACGAAAAAGAAAAAGCACACACACACCTCTCACATTCGGGGCGATATAAGAAAACAATAAATAACGTTTCCGGGTGGCTATCTCCACCGCACCTGCTCCTCTCGGGGGTCAGGTCGGGTCAACGTGCCTGAAGCCCCCGGGGTAGCACCAGCTTGATCTGGTGTTGCAACGGTATCTAAGGGTTAAATGGACACACGACACGAAATTGGAGCGTGGAAGTGTGGTGAGCTTGAGCTTTATTTTTATCAATCCGCCGAAGGATAAAACAAAATAAATAAAAAGTAACAAAAATAAATAAAAAGTCACAAAATAATCGCACACTCCTCAAACGCACCCGCACACAGCACAGCTGCAGGTGTTGGACATGTCGCAACCCAGCAGCACCGACGATGCACTACTTTTGATATTAGGTACAGGAGATCACGTGTTGGCGGGGGGTGAGGCTACATATGGTTCGCGCCCGGAGCAGCAGTGCCGGCAGATTGGACACGATATGATACTGGAGCCGAAATGTTTTCATACTAACTGAACCTTTGCCTCCTCGATACAATCCGGGGTGTGCCTTACCTGGTCATCAAGAAGCGAGCCCATCATCGTCGCTCGCACACAAGCACGAGCTCTTATTAACGTCACAGCCCAATGTTACTGTAGCTAGGTAACAATTATTTTTGAAGGGCAGAGCGTTCAAAACATGTTTGATTCCCCGCCCACGCCTGACTTTGTCTGTTTAGCTGATATAGTGCACCTACTACCCACATACCAAGTTCCCCATCTATGTAAATCATCCATTCGTTGGCTTCGGGAACAGCTCCATCTCCGACACTCAAATTGACTTGTCAGCTCGGCCCAGGGGCATTCACCCCCAAAAGAAAGATAGGGGGGGTGTTCACTGTGTGATACCGGGGCGTTTTCCGCACTCTTGTTTGGAGGGGAAGGCGTTTACTTCAGATTTCGCCCGTCTTCACGAAAAAAAACGTCCCGGGGCATTTGTCGTGATGGGGGCGTTTACTCGTATTATTACGGAATATGCTGCGGATACTGCGAGTACTCGACAACATTTCGAAGTTCCGTACAGCGGATACTTCCGGACTCGCAGCATATCAGGGTTCGATACACTGTTGTGGATACTCCCCGTGCTTCACGTATTTCAGGGTTCTGCGCACTGCGGGTCTGCAAGCATCCAATTTGGCTGTATTTAGTCCGTTGGGAGCTGCGAGTACAGCGAGTACTCCCAATACCAAAATATTCCCACATGTGCAGTATACTTGGAGCATGATGTGTATTTCGACCATCCATGCATCGCTTCGATAATTCCATCATGTCTATGTCGCCATTGTTTAGCAGAAAACAAGAACAGATGGTTCCACGAGTGGGAATACGAGTAGGACAAAATTGCGGGGGGGGGGCGGGAGTGCTGAGAGTACTGGCAGTATTTGGGGAGTGGATACCTCTACTGCGAGAACTCGCAATGTTCCACGACCAGCAAGTAGAACGTGCCCCTGCTACTCGCGGCGCCAACTGCTGCAGCTGATTCGAACGTGTCTTTCTTTGTTTTCCTCTTCTGCTTGCGCTTCGATCCTCCTTGACTTTTTTGCTGGTACCTTTTATCTTTCTTCCTCCTTGTCCTCATGACAGGATAATTTTCGTATGGTCTAAAGATTCCTCTCCGGGGGTGGGGCATAGTTGACGAAAGCAGGACGGAGACGGCAGACAGAGTAGCAAGGTACCAGACCGACTACTGCTGTCGTAGGTAGAACCCGGCAACTCGTAGGCTACTAGAACCACAAACAGTTGCGGCTACCTCGGGGGTGTTGTTTTTAGTATTTCGGTTTGCCTGCTATTTTCCACCAGGTATATTTCCCTACTGCTGCTGGAGTCTTACACCAGGTACAGAGTCTAACTTTGTGTATACAGCAGCAGTGTAATGTACACGTGGTGGCATTGTTTCTTTAGATATTAATAGCTCGTTTTCGTACTTTATCTACCAATCCCCTGCGGGGGGGCGGGCACGACGTTTTTTTTTTCTTTTTTTTTGTTTCATGTGTTTTGTTCTTGTTTTTTTCCCCCTTTTTTTGTTTTTTCTCTTCCATAACATGGGTATGTCGTGCCTGTCGTATCCAGTATAATGAGATGACATTGCATTGTCTACTCTTCTTAATACCTGGTACAGCAGTATAACAATGTATTAATAGTGTCTTTGTGGCAACGTAGTATCTCTGTGGTGAAGCTTTAAGACCACAGAACTTGTATCTCTTCTAGGATTGAAGAATCGGCACGGACACTGGTTGCGCTGGATGTCATCGGGTAGAAAAAACGGTTTAAGAAGAACAAACACAGAACTTATATACCAGGTATTTCTCTACTACTATCAACAGGACTAAAAAATCGGCACGAGACACTGGTTGTGCTGGATGTCGACGGGTATGTAGAAAAAACGATTTGATGTGAAGAACACACGCATACATGGGACTCCTAGTTGAGTACTGCAAGTATCTCGAGTAAGTGTACTGCGGGTACTGCTTGTACTCGGGGCTCGGAGTACTGTCTTGTACTGCTCATACGCCCTGCACAGCACTGCACAGCAGTACTCGCAGTAGTTAGGCCGCCAATACTGCAATACTCTCAGTACTCGGAGTATGAACAGTGAAGTATGTTGAAAGTATCTGCGGAAGCGTGATATAATACTTCGATCGCGCGCTAGGGGGTATGTAGGTTTTTGAGTAGTCTACCTACAAAAGTAGTGTACCTGGTATGCATCAAAAGTAAAGAAGGCAGTACAGCAGCATGTAGTTGTATCAGTAGTAGGATACAGCAAACAGCAAAGCAGCAAACTACTACGAGTACGACTTACGGTAGACTGCAGACTGCAGTTCTGCTGCAGCTCGTATGTACTCAAGATCAAAATGACATGTACATTATTGGCATTAGAGTGTTTGCGAAAAAAAAATATCGACTTTTACTTCTCCAAAAATTCTCCCGAGGTAATTTTTTTAGGTAAATTTCTGAAAAAAAGACAAAAAAGTACTTCAGCGAAGTCAGGATTTCACCAAAAGTTGCGGTAAATTTTGGCTCTCTGTTTCATTAGCCTAGACGCACCGAGCATTATCCCGACGCAGAACGCATCATCTGAACTTTCAAAGGATACAAACACCGAGCTTCTTCCATGCCACCATGCTGCTCGCTGTACGCATCACGACAACCGCTGTGAGCACAGATGCTCGA
>JBBMHQ010063243.1:0-14413 GCA_037834295.1 Postelsia palmaeformis
AGTCCACGTTGAAGTACTTCCCCCCCCTTCGCGAAAGATACGAATCAAACAAGGCTCAAAGCCTCAACCGGGGTCAGTTGGCTAACCTCCACTGACCGCACCCCCGTCGTTAACGATCTAGGCGGTCGCCAAGCTCGAGCACAAGCAGGCATTAAGGATAATGGGAGAGATCAGCGGGATTTCGCTCAACGACTGTTCGAAGACCGTCACCTTGACCTCGGAGAAGGCGCAAGACCTAAAGCAAGCGCTAGATCAGGCGAGTAGAACAGGATCATTGGGGATCGAGAGGGTCGGGTTTCGTTTAAATCGTCCAAGCGGATTACGTTCAAACATAGAAGCGCGAGAAAACAATAAGGATCCGAAATAAGCATGCTCTGCGCGGAGAAGTTGCGTTTTATATTAGAGCGCATGCTGTACTCAGCAGTAACGATTGAGGCTCGGAAGCAATACGACTCTTCTCTCGCTGATTCCAGTCGATCATGCCTCATCGAAGCGCAGTAGATATGTTATGCCTCAGACCCAGACTTGGTAGTAACCAGGATCCTCCACACTCGGAAGAAGGGGCGGTGAATAAATACTGACCCCCACCCCTCCCGTTGCCCCCACGGTCTAACAACTCAGGTGTACAGAACGAAAGAGGCGTTCTTTCGGGCTAAAACGGACCTGCAGAACAGGTTGAACGCCGCCCGGGCGTGGGGGCAGACCGTTTGAGTTGCATGAGACGTGTAAAAACTTCCCATTTTCGACGAGGAAGCGTGACGTATTCGTTATCGAAGACTAGAGTGCTACCCGCGACGATACCCGCCGCATTCTTTCTCGTCTTGGGCAGCTGACGTCGACCTAGAACGCTCTGCGCCGGCATGTCTTCTACAGTCATCGCCGTGCAAGAGTGGCTGTCACTCAGCACCAGAGGCTGCTTGGGCTGGCACTAAGTCTCTTACTTATGACTGTGAACTGGTCGACCTATGTGCTGTGGTTTGATTTTCATGGGCGTGTGTATATCGATATTCTCGGTAAGTGTATAATATCGGTGGTGGGGGGTAGGGACGTTTGTTAGTGAGGGGGGGTAGGGAGCTTGTGGTACTGTATAGCAGCTCTGTCAACAACGCCCATTCCTATCGAGTACCACTGCATGCAGTTGTTGCTGAAACATCACCGCGCCGACTGCGGATGCCGCACGTCTTGGATCAAGGAGCGGGGGCCAAGAGAGTTACGTCGTCCTTGTAGCCGCTGTTTGTACGGACGGGGTTTTTTGCAAAAGGCGGCTTATTCCCATGGTTCATGACTTTGTTCTCCCGCCAGTGGGTGAGCATCGGAGATGAAAGACTGTCGAAAGGGGGAGGTATTGTCGGGCGTTGTGAATCGCCCCGGCTAGCTTGCTCGGCGTCTCCGTTAACTCGAACGGAAACGGACACACTGCAGACAAGCGACAGCCGGTGATTGCATAAGGATCGAGGGAGTTCGTGGCGAAAAAAACACGGGACAATGGAGAGCATCAGGAAGAAAAGGCGGGTGAGAGGAGTAACGATACTCGTAAATGGCGCCGCGCTTTGTTCGTTGCATGGGGCGGGCGGGCGTGCAAACATAGCCGCGGAGGGATCGCACGTGAGGCACACCCCGGGAGACGGCAACCGATGGGTAGGTAATATGTATGTTGACAAGTAGTCGCTCTGCATGAATGTTCGTGGTTTCTACAATACAATAGTGTAGACTTCGACAACCAGCACGGGCAGATAACATCCTGCGGTGTTGTTGGGCGAGTCGTTGGAATGCGGCGATGGCAGTGATAGCAAGCAGAGGGAACTCCTTGAGATGAGCACGATGGCTCAGAGTCTCCAATGCCCATACCGTACTGCATACAGGACTGAGCTCCGCAGCCTATTGCGCGCATTGCAGGGAAAGTAAATGCGTGAGAAGCCTGCCATGCTAAAGTTGGAAAAACATGTATAGATTCTTGATGTCAATAGTTGATCGGGATCGATATCACAAACGTGAAAACATTATAGCAATCGGGGGTTTGGATGGATACAACTAATCAATTAATTAGTTGAGGACTTGGACTCGTGTGAAGTAGTCAACATGTCTGTTTTAAGAGACGACATGGCGACAAAAGGCAACACAGCATCGGTGGATGAATCTGTAGCTCAGTCTTTCGTTCTCCTCCGCCAATCATACGGTGCTTAAGGAACGAGGAACCCTGTGTACGTTTGTGTTCAAAACACTTTTTAGGAAGAACCTGTTTTGGAGTAGACACGTCGCCTCGAATTACAGTTTCGTCGGGCGGGGCGCTGCCGCTATCAGGTATACTGTACCTTCACGGTTATGTTCAACCAAAGTAAAAGACTCAAGTGCTACCCTACGATGCCGATCGCGTCCTCGTTTGCCGCATCAAGGGGGGCAAACCAGGACTTAGGTAGATGATTTGTCAATTGATTCACAATAAGCGTTTGCGCAGTGGAGCTTTAAAAGTCTGGAGGCTACTTGCGTGCGGTAGCAGTCGAGACGGGTAAGGTAACTTTGCCGAAGGCACGCGTGGAGGGGGGCGTGAGGAGTGTGGTTGTGGGTGTCAGCCGCGGGGTGTACCCCCCCATCCCCCGTCCTCCCGTCCGGTGCAGAGGCTTCATAATTTTAGTTTTTTTACCCTCTTTGTGTTTGTTTCTCGTTTTTCCGGGTGTACATACAGTTTGATACCAGGATATGTTCCTGGTGTTATTTGGTTACAAAGTGATACGGGATGGTATACCATGCCTCTTTAGTACCGTTTCCCTTACGTACTGGTACTGTCGTGCGCACAATTTCGTACTTGTTTTTTTTCCCCCATCGAGCTGTATTTTTGTCGCAGCCTGTTTTGTGATCACAGGCAGGATTTCAGGGAAATGAGCTACCTGTAATGTGAGAACGTCATACTTATCATCATCAATGCAAGCGAATGTTTCGTCAAGCAGAAGCCACGTGTATACACACACATATTTCCGTCTTCAGTCCCATACGTACATTCGCATCAAGCAGTGGCAGCGCATATCACACACAGAGAGGGACGTTAGCGGGATAAACAACACGTCGGACCTTCCGTCAGCTCATCATTAAGGCCAATCGATACGGTAGGTCTTGAGCAAATTATGGACCATGGATTTATACAATACCACCAGTAAATAAGCGGGAATGCTGAATCCTAAACGCGATTTGAACCCTACTCGTACGCGTGATGAAAACGAACGCAAAACACCGGGAGGGGAGGCGGGGGGGGTAACGCCTGTGACCACGGCTTGAACAGTTTTCGAAAAGGCCGTTCGAGCTGGAAAGTAAAAGCGATGACTATAACTAGCCCCGCCCTCGCCTCCCGACTCACGTCACACCATCGCATTGATCCCCATGGCAGTAGCGACATAATAATAGAGGTTGGTGCGAATCAATTGATTGGGGTCACTATTCGCGCTGCCCATATAGATGTCCCAGGATTCGACCTTCCTCGTAGATTTCCATCATGGACAGCTCCATTCAGTAGCTCTAGTGGTTTAGGCGTAAAGTCTACTATGCCTTTCCTTTTTTTTACTTAGCCATCTCTTTTATACCACAGCTCAACACTATCAGTATAGGAGCCCCTCCTCCCCCCCCCCGGTGTTTTGCGTTCCCTTTTCTCGCGCATCCTAGTAGGGTTCATATTAGTATAGGAGGTTTACCTCAAGCGGCCTCCTGGAAAAGCCGTGGTCACGGGTAGGTACCTTCCCTTCTGCCTCCGATACATCCGTGCTAGGGTTCAGCATTGTTCCCACTGCTCATCGTGTGTTTGCATCGAACTCTGCCATCGCGCGCTCTCGAAATTTCGGCGACGGAAGAAGAATCGGAAAGCAAAATCCCCGCGCGTAATAAAGGCACCAGTCGAGATCCAAACCCCGGCGCAACCTTCAGCAGGGATGACAGCAGTCTACCGTTCGTTGACGTATACGTAGTCGAACTTGCCAATCTATGATGCCGTGCTTACTACACCCAGCACACGACCGGGTGTGGTAGCTGGCTTCTGTCGACGGGTGTGATGAAACTGTGGTATTGCGGGGGAGCGTATTAAAAAAATAGGAACAAACTTGTTAGTGAAGACAGGTTAATATATACCAGGTAGGTTTTTGTCTGTACCGTAGGTCCTATTAACTATGGTGTCCCGCAATAGTAGGAGCGAGGCTTGTCTAAAAACAGCGAACAGAACGCCGCCGACAATCGTGTCTCACAAGCAGCAGTATGCGGTCTAATCAGTATGCGGAGTCTCAGGCCCACTCCGCAATAGCGCCAGCAGCTGTGCTACATCACAGCACGAAGAACGGCTCAGCGTGCAGCCGAGCAGCCTTGAATCATAACATCTCTCGACATTTACCAACACCTACAACAACGGCATCAACGATAACAACAGCGTAATTATTCCGCGTTGGTCAGAGGGCGTAACTTACCACATGTAATAGTACCCGTCAGCGCTGACTGAGTAGTCTACAGTAGGCTATCACAGTATATGCCCCTCGCAAGTAAGAAACAAACAAGCAACACATATTTAGACTCACTGGTTTGGAGGACGTTAACGAAAATTGAACTAAGAAATTGTCCTGACCGGCGGTTGCTACGCTAAACCCTACCGTTTGGTAGTACATAGTAGCCTATGGTCAATGTTGTTTTAAGGATGGTGTCACCTTAAGGTTTCAAGCCTTACGAGTAATAGGTGTTTTTTGTTGGTGGGCCATACATGCTGAACGGGAATATAATATACGTTTGATTATCATATCACAGTGCAAACGGGTGTTATATTCTCGGTCAGAGGGCAGGGGGTATCCCTTCTGACGTTCCGTCTGATACACCGGTACAAGCAAGAGGAAGAGAAAAACGCCTTCGGGGGCAAGTGATCCCAGACCAAGAGCTCTACCATGGGTCAGCAACAATCGGCAGCGTAACTGCGAGCGTCTCGCTTTCCTCGTCCCACTTGGCTACTCCCTTTGTCTCATCCACGGGGAGGGGGAGATATGTCGCCAGTCGCCTGCGCAGCACAGGCGGAACGAATCGACAGAGTAAACGAGCAGAAAAGTGTGGTACAGTTAGCGACAGCAGTTAAGAAGTTACTATGTTGGCTACAAGTAAGGCCCGCGGCTTATTGTGATGCCAACGTTGAGCATAGGCTTCTACAAGCCTCAGTAAAGGATTTGGAGTAGCTTTCCTCGCTGAACACAAATGTTGCTCTGTAAAATCTTGAATTTCAGGTAGAAACAGACTGGGATTCTTAACTCTCAAATTGTCAACACATGTCACGTGCGATGGTAACGGATGATTCGTAGCCAACTCGCAACTATCGGTGGACTCTATGCGTGACAGTAGTCACAAGCATGTACCCCGGGAAGCTAGGAGAAGACACCTGTGATGTCATGCCAACAATCGCCTGTGAGATATTATCGAAGGGGCAAATAAGCGATCAAGGAGTATGCGAGCGTATAACGGACGGTTCGTTGTCAAACTCCCAACAACTGTGAGCGACATACCAACAAAAAGGCAAGTACCTGGGGGGGGAAGAGGGGCAGACGTATGTGATATCAAATTAATCGCGTACGAGATACGGACGTGAAAAAAACGGGCGAAGGCAGTGGAACAGACAAGTAGCGGATGGTTGGTTTTGTCAACTTTCAACTGCGAAACAATCTCTATGCACGGCAGTAATCATACGCGTGTATCAGGTATACAAGTATGTATATATAATAACTATATACTTCGAGTATACATAGATACACATACATATCGGGCAGGGAGAAGGGAAGAAACGTGTGCTATGACCACGACTTGTTTTGTCCAGAATGACGCCGAGTACTACTGCAAAAAATATCCTAGGCTACTTCCAAGTAGCTTGTCCCTAAAACTTGCGGGGTGCAGCTATAAAAAGGCTGAATATCGCATTTTGAATTGTCGAGATGGGAGTGCAAACAACGTGGACCTGAATAAAGATCGTGAAACCGGGGAAGGATGTGGCGGTCGAAGCTTGTTTTAGGTGCACCGACACATATAGCGCGCGAGTCGCTCTTCAACCAAATACGCCACCGTCAACGTCCATCTATTAATAGAACAACTCCAACAGGTACCAAGCCTTGAAAGAGTGAGGGCTAACCAGGGGGTAACACACTCGCTGAACATTTGTTAAGACGGCGGTTTTTCGCTGACTACCGCCCTCTTCAACTGTCCCGTCATTCCTTGCCACCACAACTCGCCGCGAATGTCAAGGCAATCCTCCAGGAATACACCGATTTAGTAAAAGAGCGGTACGACTGCAGTGCTGTGGTTGATGGTCGTAAAACAGCCTCCGCTCAGGTGTGCAGGCCCTCGATCTCTCTTCCTCCTCCTCCTCCTCCTCTCCCTCTTTTGCGTCCTCGTTTTGGGTCTGGTACACTACTGGCTACCGGTATGTGCTGACACAGTGAACTACTGGAACTCAATATCGCCTTGTTGCACAAAGCGCGCCTGAGCAGCGGCTTTAGACTATCCATCGTCACATGGAAGACTCTCAAAACACAGCTTTTCAAATACAAACATATTCATCTGCGGATATATTCGCTCCACCGCCGGGCTTCGACCCCTGATTGCGGTCCCTGCCTCCCTCCGAACTATATTTATTTCCACATTTCTTCTGCGCCGGAGTAGAAGCTTTCACACATCGGGCCGATCAAGATGTACGTAAATAATCTACCAGGTACGAGTAGATCCTATATTTGTCGTGATGAGATGGCGTTCAAGAGCCGCATCATACAGATCCCGCCCTGCAAACATGTGCGCAACGCAAGAAGGGCCCCTGTCTCACAGATCCTCTACCCGGCAAACAAGATCTGCTGCATTGTAGATCCTGCAGATCATATCAAAACTAGGGGTCTATCTACCCCCGAAGTATGTAGATATTGAAATAGGAATCTGATGTGTCTGATGTGTGGAAGCTTAAAGTTTCCCTCGAGGTACCCACAAAACAACAAATGAACGATCGGGAAGGCACGTTTTGCTAGTGGTTGCCGAAAAATACACTGCTGGAAACACGCGCGTCTCTCGATTCTACATTTTGGACGTGTTTCAAGTCAAGTGCGTGCCCCTACAAGTTCCAAAGCTCCTTGAAGAGAATAGTCGCTCAATCCTCGGTCTGTTTTCACGAAAATTCTCGTGAATCATTTATGAGGTTTGGTTCCTCACAGCTTAGGGCTGGCGGCCAGGATGTTGCGGGTGGTGACATCAAGCTCAAGGTCCCGCATACGGCATCCAGGAAACACCACTTTCACGACGATGTGTGTGCAGTCCTGCGCAAAAAATCCAACCGAGAAGCAGGCGAAGAGGGTGGGCAGCGACGGGTGGAGTTTGGTATGCAAGCACTGTTGAAAATCACCTTTATGCGGTGGTATTGGATCGGTGCGCCGCAGCAGCACCTACCAGACATGTCGAGGTGTCGAGTCGAACCACACGTGTACGTTGTATGCGTGTCTTCTACTTGAGTAGCCCTGCAGGTTACTGTTCGACGAACTCATTGAGAAAGAGATTTCGGTTCGACCAACAGCAATCGTGCCGGTAAGGGATTTCATTTAACAGGTTGGCAGTTGAAAACGTGGCAGCAAGAACAGACCTTGCCGTCACAAACAGGGGAAAATACTTTGTGGCCGAGAATCCAAGGTCATCAGAGTCAAGCGCAGTTTGTACGGGCCGTCTCAGTCCCCCGTTCTATGGTGCAAAACCATCGATGGAGCGCTACAGCAGTAGGGATTGACTTTATGCTGGCATCATCCGACCCTTGTGTTTGCACGTTGGAGCGATGACCCACTTTCCATTCTCACGCTGTACGTCAGGGATAACGTCATCAGTGGAAATAATCCCGGAATCGTGAAGCGACTGAAGATAGCCCTCATGGACCGCTTCGCCATGACGGGTATGGGTGGAGTTAGCCTCATTCTGGGCATGATTGTTAACAGCAACTATGAAGGAGGCATCTTGACCATTACGCAAACGGACTTCGTACGTCTAGAATATTCTGGAGAGGTGCGAGATACTAGACTGCAATTCCGTTCACACGCCAGGATACGGACCTGATCTGTCTGAGGAACAGTAGTAAGAGGAGCTACTCGGAGCTCAGGGTGTCAAACTCTGCCAGATTATCGTGGGATCACTCGCCCCGGTATTTAGAAGGCTCGCCGGATCTGGACTTCGTCCACAAGAAGAGACAGTTCGCATTGCACTGGAACACCAACGCTTCGTTCGCAGCAAACCTGATCAACAGCAGGTTGATCACAGGGTATACATATATCTGCTCGGTGGGGCGCCCATCAGCTTCGGGCCAAGTACTCAGACACTGACTTGCACAATCGACAGTTGAGGCCGTGGCAATCAGATACGGGGCAAAGGAAGCCGCGTATCTTTCGAATTTCATGATTGAGCAGAGTTTTACTACTTTTGTTTCAACACCAATCAACTGTGGCAGTCCTAGAGCAACATCCATTCCGAGGAGGTCAACGTACTCGTCACGAACGAGAAACTTTGCTCTACGCTTCTTCTTCCTACGCAAGCAGGCCAAAAACAAAAACAGAAACACCAATCACCACGTAGCCACTCATGCAATGCTCGCTGGCTGCTCAACTAAGCACCTGGCCAAAGTCAGGACCAATGTAGCCTTCGCCAGATAATAGAAATTTCACGCTAAAGACGCCACGGTGACATACAGTGCTAATTGGGGCCGCTCAACGACGGATTTACATGGACCTACATCATCCGAGGTCTCGACTTCGTAACGTACCGGGTAAGTTATTCCAGCAACAGTAGTGTTTTCGACCAGTATAGCATCCTCATCACTAGCACCTTCACTTCGTGCCTATAAACGAGGACAACTTCACCTTCCCCAAGCGTGACGGTATTTTCAGAAAGTGGTTTCTGGCGATGATATTGAGATTTCGATAGCTATTTCGAGCAAGCAGCACGAGTACGGTTTGATCGCATGGCTAATGGACTCCCAACAATACTCCAAAAACATTTTGATTGGAACAAGACTTCCACCCATTTAACATGCTGTTGTAGTACTGCTGCGAGCTCTTCAGCCATCCGTTCAAAGCGCCCTTGGAATGCTTCCTCGATTCGGCTCTCGAAGCTCTGGTTATCATTGTCAGGAGCCACTTCCTGATAAAGCTACAAGGCTTCGGTAGCGTGAAGTTGTTTTTTTGTTTTTCCTCGTTGATAGCCATGACGATGATAGTGGAGGCGCTTATTATGAGGACGTAGTCATCGACGCAGGCGTTGGTGGTTATAATACTATGATGATCAATGCCGGAGTCGAAGTCGAGATCTTGGTAGAGGGTAGAGGCATTCATGGAGCGGATTCAATCCCGCCGTTGAGCGGCCCCAATCAGCAATTGGTGAAACGGTCACGTTTCAAGCGGGAAAAGATCATGATCTGGTGCAGGATTTCTCGGTGCAGGAGAAGCACTAATATACGTCCTCGAACGGCCTGAATAATAAAAAAAACACTGCCCATGGAGCCGGCAACCACGTATCCAGGGGAGGTGGCCTCAAATCGTTCAGCGACAGAGCGGATAGTGGAGGACATGCGAACAACGCTATTTTTTTTAACTAAATATGCAAAAGCTTTGTCCCCGGTGTGCCCGCCTTTTTTTTTCGTCACTTCGAGCGGTTGCATTCAAGGCGCTGGGACCCAGTTAATACGGACAGCCATCAATCAGGTCCACAGTATAAACATATTATTTTTTCGAACCGGAAGCAAACCTGCGAGCCCGGCGTCTTGCCCGCCATCCCCAGAAAGGTGTCCTCGGCCATCACGCTCTGCTTGTACACGATGTCGTACCTGTGGTAGCATCAGGAACGTCACATGCTACACTCATCAGCACTCAAACCTCGGTCTCGTGTGTTTTAACGTACTATGCACCGTACCGGACAACGGTGTTCGTCAATCTGGGGGATAAAGCTGGTAAATCGCATCACGGCATTATTCTACCACTTTGTCAGCAAACGTAAGGACTGTTTTGAGTGTTGATATAAATAGTCAAACGGTCCTTAAATTTCCTGACAAAGTGATGCTGGTACACTATTACGGGGGACCCTAGTAAATAGTAAATAGAACCTACGGTACACACAAAAAATTACGTGTTTCCCTCATTTTACTAATAATAACAAGATTTGTTCCTATTTACGATGGTCCCCCGCAATACTATTAATAGAGTTTGAAGGAATACCCTCACCACTGCCAAGAACGAAGCGTCGTGATTGTAACTGTTGGTGCTGTCGAGCGGGGTCCCGTTTAGTGATTCCGCGGCGGACTTAAGCGCCAAAGCACACATCAAAACATCCGTAGACCTACTGTACGTACACATGATTAGATGTGTGCCTGCAGCAGAGACTACACATACGAGCACCGGGACTCGCCTTCGTGCAAGCATGGGCCCTGGGAAAAACGCTGTGCTGTGTACTGTAGTTTCACAACACACATGAGTCGGTGTAGAAATCTGCCAAAGTTTCGTGTCAAGCTCGAGTGAGAGAGCTTTTTCAGGCTGGCAAGCTCGACCCTGCTAATTCAAGACACCAAAGTTAAGCCAGAACAACCATGCTAGAAGAATCAAGCTACGTACGAGCAAAGTCAAGTTAGCCAATTCGAGTTTGTGAAGTCAAGTGTGCAAAAGTCGAGCGCCTCCTCACACTGGTTGGGGTCGTTTGTCGTCGGGATCGTGGAAAGCATCATCCCGAACCACAGCTTCGTGCTCGCTCCATATTGCTTTTGGGTCGGACGGCGAATCCGCCTATCAATAGTGGTTCGTTTGCCATCCGACAAAGTTGCAGCACGAGCTTTAACGTCGATCACTCCTAAACATGAACATTTCCAGAAAAGGAAGAAAACCAAGGGAAAGCGAAAAAGGAAACCTAGGATGTACCTAGCCTACAGAAACCCCCTTCTGTACCTATGTTCGGCTTAGAATCGATGTTACCCCACTTCTTGCTGTTCTTGCTTCCTTCCTTTTTATTTCGTGCTCCTGTTTTTGTTCACCCTTAACAAAAAGTCTGTCCATAGATACGTGCGAGGCACAAAGACATGAGAAGAGAAACAGAAGCCGGGATCGACACCGACCGGTGGAGCCGCCGACACGGCGCGGCGTTGCTGCATCAAGAGCCACACTTCTACAGTGCGGTACGGGGGGTACTGCTAACAGGAGCGTTTCCTGTTTTCTGGCTGACGGGGCTCACAATCTATTTAGGCTCCACCGAGGACTTGCCCAATGCCTTTAGCGATCCCTACTGGTATATCGTTTCCCTTTATTGCCAAACTTATTAATCCAAACTAACTCAAGTCGCTATTTAATTAATTTCATACACCCCTACTACCCTTATTTAGCGACCAAAAAACCGATGAGTTCTATCTCCTTGATGTATCGCTGTGATGTGCCCACTAGCTTTCATAGGCATCGGGGTGGTCATACTGTGAATGTTCATCATAATCGGATTTTGGATGAGGTACAGTCATTGGTAGAGCTCTCCACGCGAGGAACCGGGAAAGCAAATACACACCCACTGTAGGACAGATCGTACAGATCATCATCTAGATCATCTACTGTAGCTTCCGACATGCCGTTGTGAGAGGCTGTGCAGGATCTGCATACATGGTGCGTACATGTCCAACCCAGGAAACACGGGGCTAGATCGTTCAGACTCGACGACTCCCACCCAGCAACACGATCTCGATCCTACAGACCAGGAATTATGTCTTCCTTGAAACACGTAGATCATCAAGTGCAAATCGACGATCTGTCCCACTAGGTGTGAAACGTTAGGTGCTGTAACCCCCCCCCCACACATCACGATGCCTAAAAGTTGGAAGTGTCTCTATTAGTAGGAACGGTGTTCCGCCTCGAAAGGGATGCGTGGTCAATGGGCAAAAGGCAAAGGGAAACATAAAAATGAATACGCCCCCCTCCCCCCATACTGCGTATATTATCGACAGGTTGGGTTGGCGTCGGTTGGCAACGATATTGTGAAACATGCCGCTCACAACATGAGCTAGACAACCAGGGTACCGTTTTTGTTTTGGCGGTCGGTCACAGCTGGCGATCGAGTTAGATCGTGTGTGCGGGGGTGGAGAGCAATCACTCTGCGCAAGGGAAATATCGCATCACGTAGTGTTTATGGTGAGGCACCCACGATGCAGTTATGTAGTACCTCCGTTGCTGTCTCTGGAAGTGACCACACCGGAATTTAAATCAACTCATTGAAGCTGTCGTTCATATGCAAGTCCACTTCATAAGCGGTTCTTAGTAGGATGTAGCTCACCCTTCATGCGACTCGTCGGATACCTCACGATGCTTTGCGCTTGGTGCACGCAATGTCTGCCTGGTCGATGAAAACCCCACGTGCTCCATCCCGGCATTGTAGGGATGCGAGGGTCGATGGCCATACGACTACACGGCCATGCATGATGTCGAGTACACCCCTCTCTCCCGTCGCCCACTGTGGCTTGTTGTTGAAGTGGGTGATTTTGGACAGGTAGAGTCGTGAAAATCGTGAACCTAACTTGCCCAAAATTTTCACGCGATAACTTGAAGGACGCAGGGCTCCAAGATGCAGGGCTCCCCGGGATTCAGATACTTCTAGTACAAGGGCTTCGTAAGGCTCTGCCCGTTTCGAAATGATGAGGGACTTGAAGCCGAGTGAGCGAAGTGACGGGGAAGTCAAGTACCCCTCTGCCTAATGGGTCGCACACAGACGGGCTCACATTTTATCAAAAGTGAAAGTAGAGCAAAATTATACCCCTTTCGACCACCCCCTGGCTATCTAAAGGGTGATCTATAGGCTGATAACCCTATGCTACCACTACAGTATACAGGTACAACGGATTTACCTGTGTTGTTTTTCCTGCGATTTGCTGTGGGCCCAGGTCTGCCGGCGTAATGATCTTCGCTTGAATTTGACTATTCTGGTGTCGTCCTTCCTGTGCCTCTTGGCCTACGCAGCGTGAGACAAGGGACACGAGGGTGCCTTCATTCGAACTGCATGCAGGAAGGTCGCAAAGAGTGGTTGGTTGGACAAGGCTGTCTATGGAGGATACCGGTAGTTTCTTGGGAAAGGGTTGGAGAAAGGTCGTTGCACATGTACGGATGGAAGATTCATCATAAATGGTATACCATCTGAGAATCTTCTCGACCAACTGCGGTGGTACTGGGTATAGTATTCCGAGCCTCATGATGGGGGCTTCATATGTTACTTTGGTATATAATTACTGCGAAAAAAACTCAGCCGCCTCTGAGCTCGACTGATCGATTGGTTAGGTAGTCGATACTCTAGTTCGGAAGCTGCGGCGTGCCACACGTCGGCTATGCGTCTTCTATACTCCCCGTGAAGGACATACTGTAGTTCAATGACTTCCACTCCTCCACTCCTAGATACTGCTTTTACGCCAACCAATACAGCTTGGAAAGTGTCTGCTTCCAGCTGCTGGAAATCATTGGCAACGGCGCGTCACACCGCCGTGGGGAAAGGCAAACAGTGCTGCATTATGATTTCAAGGCATCTCAAAACACTACATAGAGCGGCACAGGACATTTCTGAACAGTAAATAGTACCGGTAAGAAAGAGGAGTCTAGGCTCAGCCTGGATAGATCACACAAAAAAGGATGTGTTTTACAACCCGAGTTCGATTATCGAGTTGGGCCCCATGTTACAGTCAAGCTGAGTGCGCATCATGCATGATGTAATCATGGCCCTCGTCTTATTGGTATCAATGCTGTAGTTTTGTACTACAAAATATCCACCTGGTATCATGTACCAGGTATCAGTTATTTATCCGGAACGAGCAGCATGTTCATGCTGGTCGCCCAAAGCACCGCCTAAACACTGACACACACCAAAGCTTGCCAAGTTAATGTATGGTACGCGTAGACTACCACCTGGGTGGGCATCTATAGTGGCCTGGGCGTCGCGCATCTAGATTATCGCACCCCATACGCAGTACTTCCTGTTTCTTGACACAGCGCTAGCATGCTAGAGGGGAAGGGTAAGGTGTTGTGGCCCTCAAAGGCCCAAGCCGCCAGCGCCTGCATGTGCACAGTGGCTCATTCCTCCGAGGATGAGCCGTCATTATCCTCGCTTCCCCAAGTCACGCGCCTCCGCCGGAAACCTCACTTGAGTCGACTATACTACGAAGAGCACCACCGTAACTCATTGCTGTCAAAAACCCTCGCCGTAATTTCGAATATTCTTTGTCTTCGTTTGTACCTCCTCATCATCTGGTCTTATAGGAGCTGTGCGTGTCAGACTCTATATTTCCAACACTGCTGTCGCGTACCGCTCTGCAGAAGACTGCTGAGAGCGATTAGGTCCCTGCCCCCGGCCATCCTTCGCCGAACCTCCCGTGAACCTCTGGACGCGACGCGTGATGCTG
>JBBMHQ010063254.1:0-14406 GCA_037834295.1 Postelsia palmaeformis
GGATGCGAGGGTCTATGGTCATACGACTACGGCCATGCATGAGATCAAGTACATATCTCCTATCGAGTACACCCCCCCCCGAGCTCGCAACATCTCATGGAAGTACGAGACCACGACGGTACGTACGTATTGTCGTGCGATATCTATTAATAGATAGAGAAGGAAGTAATCCCAATCAAAAGTGCGGCACCGACCCTACCTGGTGTTCCCCTGATAGTTTTCATGCCTGCTGGTACAGCACAACAAGTAGGTTATGTTTGATGGGCGAAACATCGATGGCAGTAGGAGCCAGTTGACCGATTCTCACGGAGGGCTGTACTCATATGGAACAACTTTGTTGACTATTAAGGCCCGACTGGTAGCACCTTCTATTTTTTTTAAAATCATTGTGTCGATTTTCCCTTTTTGCCTTTGTATTGATTGTCCCATACGATTGGAACAAGTGCCCATACACATTGCCAGTTGGCACATGAAGTCGTACGCACATCCTGAAATAAAGGAAATACCCCGAAGGTGCGCGGGACAACGGCAACAGAACAGGGTATTTCTCCGATCTCTTGTAAACTCAGTCCCCCGGAGGCCGACGAACGGTGTTCGAACGTCAATGCTGTCGAGAATAATAACTGCACTGCTCAGACGGTAGGTCGAGCTGAACACGTTTTACGTCCATTAATGTACGATTAGTAATTTCTTTCGGACCGATGGGCACTCGAGCAGCGTCTGGGCTTTCCCCACCTCTACTTCATTCGTAGTCATATGCATCGTCGATAGCGGCTATATAGAGCAAAACCCCCCAAAGACCCCCCTACCAGACTGAGAGTGATACGGTATCTCGCAGTACTAGGGGTGCACCAGAAAGTCCTGAGCCCCCCACGGTATTGGGAGTTCAATATCTCACCCGATACAATACTTGGAAGATATTCGTCCGTGCCACCCGACCGGCACTTATATGCGCTAAATTTATTAATTGTCCTGAGGCGAAGATACAAGTATATTTTTCATCCCAGCTGGTAGTTCCTCACTCCAGAAACTCAATTGGTCACAAAATCTTTGGAACATTAAATGCGACCCCTACCGCTCTAAAAAACGCTTGCTAGGGTTGCCGGTCGTGTGGGTTTTTTCTGCTGCAACTCATCACGTGTACTAGTTGATTCGGCCAAAGAAGAACAGGTTTTCCTCCGACTCCGCTTGCGATAGAGATCGGCAGGTGGGAGCTATACGATTCGCCCACATGCCCGTCCTCCGTTTCCCACCCCACCTGGGCTACGCCTTCCCGCGTAGAGCGGAATTCGATCCAATCTCCTAGACTCCGGTAAGTGTCAACTTTGTAAGGCAGTACCTGCTTGACTACACTACTCACTGTAGGGAACAAGGCTGCCTGTCCGGCACGAACGTGTTGCAAGGCTGCTGGAAAAGTTTGATCAGGGCCCATCTGCCCATCTCCCTTTCTCTGTGCACTCGTGTCAAAGACGTGTATATGTATGTATGTACGTATGACTCCTTCAGACCGATGGGTCCTCCAGCCGCGATCGGAGTCTGCCCTATACCTTGGCCGCTGTGAACGACAAGCATGTTTTCGTCGTGCTCACAAGGTCATTCACTCAGATGCACGCCACGATTGAAGCACAACAAAATAGTTGAAGAAAACCCGAACAAATTCGAGTCCTCCAGCCGCCATATCCAAACATCTCTGTGGCATTTAAATATATACATTGGTGTAAGAAAATCTGCATGGGTATGACCAATAGCCTCCCTAGTCGTGACACACTGTCACGTTAGGTGCGAAAATGCCGTACTTAATTGATAGATCCACAGTCTATCGACGCATCAACCCTTTTGGTGTGACACTACAAGTACTAGTACGGGGAGCCATAGTGAATAGGACCAAATATTGTCACTAAAAATAGCGAAATATATAGGTTTTTGTGCATACCGTAGGTCCTATTTAATTTGCCCCCCTGTAATAGCGCTATCGCTTCAGGCACATATTCTCCAAAACGTACCTATCGCACCAAATAGCGGCTTCTCTCGTGTGAAAACACGAAGTCCGTTTGAAATAAAAAATCTCAAAATAAAAGCCAAATACACTGGCTTCAACCTCCAACGTCTTCCTAATAATCGACACGGCGCCGTCGAAACTAGACCATCCGCCCAGTAGTCCGCCGAAAAGTGGCGTGCCCTATAAGGTAAGCTGTTACATCGGACGGCAGCACAGCACCCATTACCGCCAGAGAGTACCAGGTTACCGAATCGAAACAGACACAAAAAATCAAGTTAACATCAAAATTATCGAAGCGCTCCATGTGCGAAAATTACGGCGGACGTAGTACTTCGAGCACTGCTGTGAATACATGGTCTGAGGGCGACATTGGCAGTAATATGAGTATCAGCCCTTGCTCTCCCGTTCACCAAACGACCCACCAATCCACCCGTCCGCATGGCTCCCCACTAAAGGGGTCCCCGTACCTCACCGAACATCCCGATTCAAAAAGAAGAAACCCGAAGCTACGAAACACAACCCCGTAGGCTATGAGTAGACAAGGCGATATCTCTATGACAACGGGGGCAGGGGTGGGTGATGTTGATCATGTGATGACTTGAGCTGCGGTACAAGTAGCGTGGGCTAGTTCGTTTCCCAAGAAAGAGGGACAAGACGTTATACGCTGACGATTCACCCTAACTTTTCTGAGGCTCCTCAGTTGACCTCAAGGAGCTCCACACATCACCCGAAAACTGACTTCACCGAAGATAAAATCACATCTCGACGGATATTTCCATGGTCCAACTAAAAAAAACCCCATTTTTAGAAACGAGATTGGCATTTCGACGATTTTGGGTTAAGGAACCCCGTCATTCAGAACGCTGTCAGGCGGAAATGTGCCACCTCTATCATTGATCACGATATAGGAACAACCACCACATTTCTCATATCTTCATCTCACGCTGTCCGTATCTCCGACGGCTTACCGAATTCAAGCCTGCGACTTTGACTCACGGAATATTTTGTCTGGACGTCTGGGGTCCTGTTTCGAGACTCAGACAGGGGACTTGCAAAGCGAAGCGAACCAAAAGTTGAGAGCAGATTCTCTGTCGTAAATTCGTTTACAAAACCCACCCCGCTGCTGTGTTTTTCCTCATCATGAGTGAGTGTGGTATCGCACAATGTGTTCGTCATGGCTCCCCTGACGTGCTCTTCGAATTATTCGATCGTACTGCTACGAATGCAGTTTGTGGTATCCTTAGCTTCATTTTCTTGCACTATCATAATAATAAGGTATATTGTTTGCATACTAAGCTCTGCCTGTGTGTCATGGTCATTTGCACTACTTAACGCTGTGCTGGCCGTACGAGGGCGGCCATAACATGCCTTCTCGGGTTCCTGTACTACTACTGCCCATGGCGCGTACTTGGGTAGAGGTAGCACATTTCCGCTAAAAACACTTTCGAATGCCGGGGTTTCTTGACTCAAAATTGTCGGAATGTCATTCTTGTTTCGAAAAACGACGTTGTTATATACTTGGGCCATGGGATTGCTTTTTTTGTCGGGATGAGACTTGCTTTTTCTGAAATAAAAAATCAGTGTTCGACTGAGGTATGGAGCTCCCTCCTCAAGTGGGAAGGGGCCTCAGAAACTCTACTCGTAGGGTGAACCTCTCTCGTAGAAAGCCCCACGTATCTATAGCATTTGATCTGGCGCATCCGCCCGGCGGCAGCACCGCCACCCCTTAACAGCCGACTACTCGTACACGAACAGTGGGTGCTTGTTGCCGCCGCTCCTCTCAATCCTCGACCCCTCACATGAACACAAATAAACTCTTGGGAAGCAGTGTGTGTTCCTCACATTCAAGGCCGTTCTTTCTACCCGTCGACATCCAGCACTAAACCAGTGTCTATTCCGATTCTCCAATCATTTCAGTAGGACAGATACAAGTTATGTGGCCACAAAGCTACGCAACAGAGAGAATACTTTGCCACTTGCTGGTTGTATGCAATGAAAGCACATCAGTGGTGGGCAATGCGATGCCATGTCATCATACTGGATACGATGGGCACGAAAGACACATTCGATGAGATAGAGAAACGAAAGAAAACAAGGAACACCCGAAAACAGAGCAGACGAATCGGAAGGGGAAATTAACAAAAAACAGAAGAAACGAATTGCCGTGCTCCCCCCCCCCCCCCGCAGGGGGTGTGGGGGATGCGGCAGACGCTTGGAAAAAACGAGCTGGAAAAACACGAAAAGAAGAAAACAACCTCTACTTCGAAACAGAGCAATACTAAGAACCAAGGAAAAATAACTGGCAAACCGAAACACAAAGGAGGTCACGGGCTCTATCACCCCGAGCGCAGTCTATGATACTAAGGCACGGCAATGACGTGGATCGTGAACAGAAAAACAGTACGTACGTAGGGCGATGGAAGGAGGTGAAGGGCCTCAAATACATGAAGTAGCCAATACTCAAGGTCATGGTAATTACAGAAGGGATTGACACTTTGTACATACATACCCATACGGTGCAGCTCTTTTCTGTTCCCGCAGTTTTCTTCTTTCCGGAGCGTTTTTGAGTGATCAATGTTGAAGCTCACGCTACACGTAGTCCGATGGCAAGCATAATGATAATTCTCATTTGAGGCGGATATTCTTCATAAACGCTCGACGTACCTGGTGTAGATTTTAATTTCTTCAAATTCTTCAAACATCAGTCTGAGATTAATTAACTGCCTTCCTAATAATGCTGTCTGTCGTTCAATGCTGTGTTACTTGCTGTTGGTCATTCGTTCAGATCGACGGACCGTCGAGCAGCGTCTGGACCTTGCCCTACCTGGTGACGGTAAACGAAGAGTACCCGTTCGGCCTGTTCGTCAGCTACCCCAGCTTCTTCGGGGGGCAGACGGAAGACGACGGCCGGCTCAAGTGGTACGCGACAGCGTCAAACAAGGACCTCATCATGACTGCCGAGGTATTATATGATATGCATGCGTGCTTGCCCTCTTGGGGTGGCCCCTTATTCTTTTGAGGCCCCTCATAGGGGTCGCTCCTTATTTCGCCCCATGAAAAAGGGTTTGTGTCTCCCTCCCCCCTGGAAAAAAAACTGACAGAACGTATCGTATGTAAGTATGGCAATCCCATCGTCTACATAGATATGCAACGAATGTGTTTTTTTAAAGTTGAATGCCATTCCAACAGTGACGCGTGTCGTATTGCGATACGGCGTGCCTCCTTATTATGATAAGGCCTGCCTCCTTCTTATATTCAGGCATGCCTTATAGTGACAAGGCATGCCCTTGTGGGAGAATGCACGCCTTATTGTGTGGACGAGGCATATATACGTGTGAATAGCGCATGCCTTGTTGGGATAAGGCACGCCTAGTTGGAAAAAGGCATGCCCTGTATAATGCCGGCGAAGTATGGGCAATCGACTGCTATGGTGCCGGTTAAATCGCTTGAGACAGGTATCCTGGTGGCATTCGCCAGTGTGATAACGTTCAGATCAGCACCGGTTGCCGCTTTACTGGCCTTTTTAGTTTTGTATTGATGGCTGGCGCTTACCAGCACCGTAAAAGGGAACATCGGCACTATAGGAGTGCGTACAAGCAATGCAGAGAGGCTTGCCATCGGTCGGCAGCGACGCTGTTGAGGCGCGACGATCACCGCTCCAGCTACGCAACCAGTATGGCTTTTGGGTGCTGCGGTTTACCATTTATTACGGGCTGGGGGCCGAGTTGAGCGGCTTCTGTGGGGTGGAGGACCTTGACCCTAAACAAGGAGAATAATATATATCCACGTTGTGTGTACCTTGTATATGGTATGTGCATGGTACGGCACACACGGGGCAGCTACATAAGAAGCCCCTTACTGCTTCTGAAAGAGGCCCTGTCGAAAAGCTGTCATCCATACGCGAGAAATAGCGCACAACTAAATGCCGAGATCCGCCCCCACTAACGAGGCCGAGTGAGGTGCAAGCTCACCCTTCGTGCGGCTCGCCGGACACCTCACGGCGCTTCGTGTTTGGCACACGCAAATATGTGTGTGGAAAGCTCCGTGCCGACTGTGTAGGGATGCGAGGGTCTATAGTCATACGACTAGGGCCATGCATAACATGAGTTCACCCCTTCCTCCCAATGGCCCCTCAGCGCCACCCCCCCCCTTTCAATTCGAAACGACTATCGAATGCTGCGAACAGTAATATGTCGGTTGGCTTGTGATGGATGTTTCTAACATTTATTGCCTCGTATTTGCTAACGTTTCGATTGGCCTGGACAGGAGCTGCACACGAACCAGGACGCGAGCATGTCCGACTACGACGAGGAAGGTCTGTCGGTCACCTTATTCTTCACAACCGACGACGTCAGGGCGGGGAGCATGACCTCTTACCTCGTCAGGGGTATGGTGAGCACACAGACGCGCTACCAATGGCTGCGAGCACAGCAAGGGTCCCCCCCCCCCTGCATTTTTCCAGGGGCGCCTACAGCTTGAGGAGCTGTAACTGTGTTTGTCGCGCAAACACGCCTTCTAGAGCAAGCGTGCGCTTAACTCCTTTACGACTGGTAGCACCGCAGCCCCGTTTTGGGGATAGGCTACCCAATTCCCAAGTAGTGTGTCTATGAAAAAGCCTACTGCAGCACTAAAACGTTTATGACCCCCTTGAGGATTTAAGATAAAAAAGTTGACCGTCGGTCACAGAAACTGTTTACTGCGTGGTTCGGGGAGGAGGGCGGGGGGGGAGGGGCAGATGCAAGTCCGAGTGCCCGGAGTTACAACCCAAGGAGGCGTACAGCACGGGCGCAACCTTATCGTAGGTCCGCACTGCTGGGCGCTGGCTCACGCTGGTGGTCGTAGACTCATCGACAGCACCAGACTTTTCGTATTTTTCGGCCGCTGTTTGTGTCCGGGCTCCAAAGGAGTTACAAGTCGATGGGCTTGGTGTAAGCCTTTCTAATACGGGGGCCCCCTAGTAAACAGGACCTAAGGTACGGACAAAAACCTATGTACTTCCCTATTTCACTCAAACTATTCGGTCCTGTTTCCTTTACTCGGCCCCCCGTAATAGGTACGATGGCAGTGACATTGGGCACTTTCGCAGCTGAGAAGCCTTACCAGTGAAGAAGCTCGACCAGTCAAAAACATTTCTTTTCATTCAATTCGCTACGCAGTATGCAGTGGGAATGGCTCTGAACAGTACATATGGGCCCATAATAACGAAGTAGCCTAAACAATAGAATGATACTGCATTCCGGTTGGAATGAAGTTTGTACGATACGGTGTCGGAGGGGGAAAATGAACAACAACAACGAAAATAACAAAACGCATCTACTTCTGCTACCATCGAAACACAAACCGCGTGGCATGTACCCCTGTAGATGAACAACCGGCTCGAACACTTGGTGAGCTGGGTGTCGGCGGGTAGAAATTACAGTTGAGTGTGAAGGAGGCACACACACGAGCGTGCAGTATAGTTTAGCTCTATACTACCATGCATTCGACTTCCGAGTTGACATCGCTTTACTGCGCCCCACCTGTCGTCGCTCGTCTCTGTATTTGTTTCATTTCGATTGCTATCAGGCGTACGCAACCGTGAAGTACGAAAACTATACTCCGGCGGTGTCGAGCATCCACGCCATGCTGACCGTCAACGGCAAGGTGGGGGCAACTTTTACACACGCATCTACATGGCAGATCATCCGTAGTTCATCTAGATTTCTAACTTGCCGTTGTGATATGTCTCGCAGGATATATCTGTTTAGTACAAGTCCACGCCATGCTGCGTGTCTACGGAAAGGTGGAGGATTATTTTTCCCCATGTCGGACAGAACATCTCCGGATAGATCGTTGATAGATAGATCGTCCACAGACATATCATCTACATATGTGTCTTTCAGATCCTAACCTGCCTGCCACTATGATATGTTCCGCAGTAGTATCTACCCTGGTATCTGTATCTATTAATAGTACAGATCTCAGCCATGCCAAGTGTCAACGGGAAGGTGAGGGAAAATTCTTCTACGTCGGATATATCATCTACGGATTGATAAACCACAGATCGATCATGTACAGATAGTTCATCCACAGATAGATCATCCGCAGATAAATCAACTAGACATTAACCTGCCGTTGAAATATGTTCCGCAATGTCTATCTTTATAGTAAAGATGTAGGCCATGCTTAGTGTTAACGGAAGGGTCGGGGCAACTTTTACCCACCTCGGAAAGCTCAGCTACAGATAGATGATCTGCATATACATCATATAGACTTGTTCTACGACAGAGGTAGCAACGTTTTGCTAATATGTTTTTCGAATGACAGGGCTCCTTACCCAAAATCGTCGGGATGCCGATCTTGTTTCGAAAAATGACCTATTGTGTATAGTTGGGACATGGGATTATTCATTTCATCTCTGCTGAAGTCGGTTTTTGGGTGAGACATTGAGCTCCTTAGGCGAGGAGCCTCAGAAAAATCAAGGTGGACCTCTATCGCAGAATGTTTCTGTACGGATAGATCATCCACAAATAAATCATCGACAGATATGTCATCGAGATCCTAACCAGTCGTTACTATATGCTGTGCAGCATCTACCTGCATAGCGCAGACCCACGCCATGATGACCGTCAACGGCAAGGTGAGAAAGTGAGGGGAACGTTTCAACAAGCCGGACAGATACATCACAGTCTGCTGTAGGTCCTGTAGATCCCGACCTTCTGTTGCTATATCCTCAGTGTCAACGGCAAGGTGAGGGCATCCTTGAAACACGTCGGGCAGGCGGACCACGACTTGGATTCTCAGCCCGAGTGACCCCGAGAGAAAAGCCGTCAATGCCAGCACGGCTCCATTTGCCATGAAGCCAGCAGCTCCCACCAGCCCACAGCTACACGGAAGCAAGAAGCTAGACCAGTCTTTACCACACCTTAGACCTGTCTGGACGACCCTGCTTCGCTGTCTCCTCTCGATCGCGATTCAATTTCTAGAGCAGAATTGGTCCCGGGTGCACGTCTGGACTATACACGGCTACAAAAGCCGGTGTTGGTCTAACTGGTCAACTTCTCCCGTACATACAAGACACGCATTTTCTCGTACCTCGAAAATACTCCGCTTAGCGCATGCATGTAGATCCTGACCTGCCGTTCGCGGAATGCCGAGCAAGATATGTGTAGCACATGTCCAAGCGTGTCCAGCATCCCGCCATGCTAACTGGCAGCGGCAAGGCAAGGGCAACCTAAAAAATACTTCCGACAGACAGACCACGATCGAGATCATGCATGCATATCCTAGCCTGCCGTTAGTGACATGTTGAACAAGATCTGTACAGCACAGATCCAGCATCCATGACACGCCATGCCAGCAGACGGCGGCCAGGCGAGGGGGAAACGCGAGATGATGTGCACCTGCCCACACGTCCGAAATATGGATCAGCGATATATCAGACTGATGCTGCTGTGCGCACGGCAGAGGCGTAGTATTTGTTTCTTGTTTTTCTTCACCACTCAGCGGAGTGGATTGTTTCACCATGGTTGCTTGCAGGTTGTAGCCACAAGGTTGATATATTTTGTTTTGCTTTTTCTTGGGTCTACGCTTTGCCACGGAATGACGTCAAGATAATGTGGTTGCAGTTTCGAGCGAGGTGCGGAGGCACTCGCCTAAGTGGCGTGAAACGCGGTACGTTGTGAAAATCATGACATCACACCTCTCCGCCGTTGCCCGAGCCACTATCCACACCCTAACCGGCTCTCGCGATATAAATACGTTGTGCAGAATCTGTTCTATAGTAGTTATAGCTTCCTTACCCAGGCCGATATACTACCTTCCACCAAATTTCTTTTTTCGTCCGACACATGTGGCCTGCTTGCTGCGTTAGCTTGCGTTTTCGTCGCCGGCACATATTGTTAGCGACACGCACTGCTGTACAATCCTTTTTACCGATAAGCGGTTCATGGCTTCGTTACTCTGGCTGGGTGTTCTTAGTTGCCGACCTGCCAGTCCTCAAGTTACAGCCTCTCATCGACCCTTTCTTGTGATTGCATGTGGCGTGCTTGCCGCTTGGTTTTGTTGTGAATGCTCACATACTGTGAGCGACAAGAACCACACCTCTCTCGACGGGTGGTTCGTGGCATCCTTACCCTGATTGAGTGATGATGGTTCCCGACGGGTCCGTGAAGTCATAATCTTTTACGAGTAAACGCTTTGTCGGTACATGTGCCGTGCTG
Organism: Postelsia palmaeformis; assembly: GCA_037834295.1. Classification (NCBI taxonomy): domain Eukaryota; class Phaeophyceae; order Laminariales; family Laminariaceae; genus Postelsia; species Postelsia palmaeformis. The sequence goes on from JBBMHQ010063254.1 coordinate 10,201, forward strand.
CAGCTTGCTTTGTTCTGCGGTCGGTACAGACTGTCAGCGATGGGAAGCACGCTTGTACCCATGGAAGGTTCATGACGCCCCTTCCGTGTCTGCGTACTTTTAGTTGCGGACCGGCCACAACATTTCACCAGTGGTATTTTCTTCGGTACGTCTGGCGTGCTGCCGCTTGCTTCCTTTTCGTAGTCGGTACATACAGCCTGTAGGTGACGGGGAGCACACACCTACCTACGGGTGTCTTATGGTGTCTTTCGTCTGACTGAGTCTGTTTAGTTGCCGACCGATCATTCTTCAAGCTACAACCTTTCGCCCGCCATATGCTCGTCCATACATGTGGCGTGCTCCCGCTTGCCTCCCTTTTTTTGTTGCCGGCACGTACAGTCTGTTACCGACGGGGAGCACACATCTACCGACGGGCGGTTCTTGCTAGAGCTCAACGACGGAAACCGCTGGATTCTGTACTCCAGCCACGAAAACATGACCCTCTCCTACGTCCCCGCCCAGCCCAACGAGCCCAACAAGTGAGAGGAAAGTCGCACACAAATGAGGCAGATGATCGATGCCCAGCTCATGATTTGAGCCGTTCCGAGCGCCGGAGTCTGCAAGTTTTTGTCTCAGAGTATTTTGTGACTTTTGACCCGAGCTCCTTCAGTGAGCAACTGCCGTTTTGTATGGTGCGCTTACTATTCACGGGGAACCATAGTAGATGGGACCAAATATTGAGGTTAAAAATAGGTAAATGTATAGGTGTCTGTAAACACCGTACGTCCTATTTACTTTGGTCCCTCGAAATAGTGACCTTGTTTTGTACTATAGGGCATGGGAGCATTGGTCAGGCTTCGAAGAACGGACTTTGGTTTGTACTATAGCGCACGGGAATGTTGGCCGGGCTGCGCAGACAAACGTTCTTCGAAGTCATGTTTTCGGGTGAGAGATATTGAGCTCAGAAAGTAGCAAGCCACCCCCTCTGTAGAGCGTCAGCCCTCCTGCATGATCTGTGTGATGTAGCACATTTTTGCCAGGTGGGAGTCGAAAGGTCTGCACGCTCTGGCACACCTTTGTTGGGTTGAATATGTGTTGTGTAGATAGTGCGTTGCTATTAATAATAACATAAGGCATCGCGCCTACAAGGCAGATCCTGCACATCGTCTCTCTACAGCGGGCGATGAACTAGATGACCTGGATGATCTACTGTAGACAGATAGATAATGCTTTGTCTTCAGATGGTTCGTTCCGTGTCTGCAATATAGGCGTGCTACGACAGGTGTAGCACTTTTCAGCAAACACATTTTTGAGACCTGAAGACACGCTCCTTCACCCGACATCGTCGGAATGCCATCGGTATCATTGCAGACTTCAGTATTGTCCATCGCCCTGCATTTGTTTTTCTTTACATTAAAAAAACACTGCTTGCGTCTCGCTGGGATAGAGGGTCTCAGCAGTGAGTTCGGTAAAAAAAATGAGGTGCTTGTCCATCGCCCTGTACTACTAAAATAATGTCAGGTATTTGTTTTCGAAATAGGTTTTGCGTGTCACTGGGATATGGGATAGAACTTCTGAAGTCAGGGATTTTACCCTGCCTGGCAGACAGGTGTAATTTTTGTGTGGTAGTGGTTAGGAGTGGGGATAATGGCGATGTTCGAGGCAGTGATTTAGTCGGTGATGTTGCTGGTGATGGTGGCGATGGTGATGTTGGTGAGAATGATGATGATGCTGCTGTGGTGTTGTGCTTATTCTTGTTTACGATGACAATGTTGTTGTTGCCGTTGTCGCCGTTGTTCCTGATGATGGTATTGATAATGATGATGATGGCATTGATGATGATGATAATGATGATGAGAATGATGATGTTGATGACGATGTAGATCGTAGTGATGATGTTGATGATGGTGATGTAGATGGTAATGATTACGATGGTGATGATGATGATGATGATAGTGATAATGATGATGATAATGATGTTGTTGATGGCGATGTAGATGGTAATGACAATGTTGATGATGGCGATGGTGGTGATGGCCTTGATGATGATGGTGGTTATGGTGGATACAGTGAAGATGATGACGATGTTGGTTGGTGATGATCGACGAAGCCCAAGATGATGTCTAGGGCAAAGGATCACACCAGCCAAACAGACCTCCCGCCCAACGACATGCTCAACTATTCGTTTCTAGCGGCGTGGACCACCATTTTGAAACTAGACTGCGAAAAAAACAATTTTTGCAAGGGAACGCCATAGTGCAATATTCTCAAAATGATTGCAACTGCCACCTGACAAAGTACAGCGCTTGTTCCAATCATTCCATCCACATATAAAACTGTTGCAGCATCGGTTCACTAGAAAAATAAGCTGAACAACGGCAGTTTGCAGCTTCACTATGAACTAGTGATTTACTGCAGCCACGTGATAATATCACGCGCTGATACACCACGCATGCATTTTCAACGCCATGCATGCATGCGCTAATCCACTTTGCAAGTTCAATCTGCGATCCGACGATTTTCTTTCGTTGTTGTTCATTTTCCCTCGTCGGTTTCGAACATTGTTTGTAACGCCTTTTTGCAACTTTTTGATAAACGCCATTTCGAAGCGTCTTTTTGCAACATCAGCTTGGAGAATCAGTTTGCAACATCATTCTGCGCCGACGCTTTGCGCCGTCACTTCGCGACGTCTTTTTTTTTCGCGACGCCATGTGTTCACGGTCTCGTCTGGCAACATCATTGTGCAGTCACAACTCGCAACGTCCTTTTTTGTCCTTGCAAAACGATTGAAATGAACGGAAACGCACAGGCTTCGGGCCAATGCTACGCTCAGCTGCACGCTGAGGGCCACGCTTGTGCCGTACGACGAGGACAACGTCCTGTACGAACACGCCGTTGGCCTGCTCGATGATCACTCGGGCAGCTACCCGATCAAGGGAGAGGTCCAGGTATGTGGCTGTGCATGTTCCGATTTTGAGCGGAGTACAGACGGACAAAGCGCGGCACTAAACATGATGGCATTATACGCCTCCACTATATCAATGCCTGGTATATATATATATATATATACACTTAGCTTGCATTGGAGTCGGTTGGCGATGGCGCTGCAAATCACACCTTTTACTGCTTGAGGTAGACAGCCAGGGTACCGTCGATTTGTTTCTGGGGCGGTCACCGCGGCTGGGGATGGACTGGGATCATATTTGTATGAGGAGAACTGGAGCTGCGCACAAGGCTAAAGATGATCGAACCACCTAGTGTGTATATTGTAAGGCACTTACGAGGCAGTTACATGGTAGGCCTATTGTTGTTTCTGAGGAAAGTAGCCACACCGGAAAAATCAATCAACTGATTGACGATGCCAGTAGATTGTAAAAAAAAAATCGCCTCTAAAGCGGTTCTTAGTAGGACACAGCTCACCCTTCGTGTGACTCACCCATTACCTTGCGGCGCTTAGCGCTTGGTGCAAGCAATATCTGCCTGGTCTATGAAAACCCGACACGCTTCGTCCCGGCATTGTAGGGGTGTGAGGGCATATGTCCATACAATTACGGCCATGCATGAGACATGAGTACACCCGCCCCGCCCCGCCCCGTGCCCATACCGAAGGCAACTTGGTGTTGTGCGTGAACGTACTGCGGCTCATGCATACAATCGTTGAGGTATATCACACGAAAATTAGCCTTAAATGTTTTTAGAGTTTCCGCTCGGAATAGTATTCCAACAAAATCGGGTTTAGAAAGTCAGTAGAGTCAGTTTTGTTTTCGTTCTTGATAAAATAATGGTCACACGCTCCTCTACCGTAGCACCAGCCTCCGACAGAGGTCGCACATTTCCGCCAAAAAAGTTTCTGAATAATGACGGGGGCTCCTTGACCCAACATCGTCGGAATACCACCAATCCTGTTTCCATTGTTTTGTTTTTTGAGTACTTGGGGCCATGGGTAATGCTCCTCGGGATTCAATTTGATCTAGGCTGAAGTCAGGTTTCCGATGAGGTGTGGAGCTAGCTCCTCAAGGCGACTGAGGAGCCTCAGAAAAATGAGAGTGAACTTCAATCGTAGCATGCGTCTGCTGTAGCAAGCTTAGGTTCCACTCGGCTGGGGCTAAGGGTAGGTGGGGCGGGGGATTGGACGTCCCGAGGGGTGGCTTCATAATCGGTTTTCACTCAGATTGGTTCACGGTTAGGGGGGGGGGATGGGGGGGGGGGAGGCTCGAAAAGCCTTCC
>JBBMHQ010063265.1:0-14406 GCA_037834295.1 Postelsia palmaeformis
CTTGAACACCTCGAGCTGCGACCCCCCCCCCCCCCCTTGCCGAAGTGCAAGTAATGCCTGCCTGGTCGGTGAAAACCCGACGAGCTCCGTTCCGGCATTGTAGGGATGCGAGGGTCTATGGTCGTACGACTACTACGGCCGTGCATGATATCAAATACTCCTCACAACACCCCCACCCCCAGTTACCACACTGTATAGGCATAAGTTTATCCCCTACCGCACTGTAGCGGCATGAGTGTATCCCCCATCTACCGCACTGTAGAGGCATGGCTGCACCACCACCCCCCCCCCCCCCTTCGATTGTCGGGCCAAACTCAGCGTGGAAGATCGTCCGAGGAGGGTGCTACTGCCTTTAGAACCCCTTCGGGCGTTGTAGAAATATATAGCGACATTTTGTTATGTTTATAAGGTCGGTGTCATCGGCTTTTGAACCGGTCACCAAGCAGCGCGAGAGCGCCCCAGCTATACGGGTCGTGCTGTCCTGTGCGCGGGCCGCAAGACTCTTTTGCATCGTACAACTCGGACGCCAACCATTGTGTCACCCCGTTTGCTGCTGCAGGTATGACGTTTTTGAGTGTGTTGTCGGTCTTGCTGCTTGATTGGAAGCTCCAAGAGGTTTAACTCAGCGTTGTGGCATGTACACGCGGGCGGCGCAGCGAACACGGCAAAAATAAAAAAATCGAGGACGGAGGGTTGCTACGTGCGAAGTTGACGCATGGTCGGACAGGGGACGGCGCCTTTTTCAGCGGAGGGGCTACTCAGTAAGACATGCCATATTACCCGATAGTATAAGGCATGCCTCACCAACCAATAAGGCATGCCTCCTCAACGGCATATATTATCATATTGTCACCGAATAAGGCATCCATTATCAACTATATTAAAGGCATGCCTTATCGACCAATAAGACATGCCTCATCACCCAATAATGCATGCCCTATAAGGCATGTGCCTTATCACCCGATGAGGCATGACCTAGGACCCAGTGAGGCATCCCGTGTCTCCCAATAAGGGATTGTCTTATCATCCAATCAGGCATGCAACATCACCCAATGATGCGTGCCCTATGAGGCATGTGCCTTATCACCCAAAAAGCATGCCTGATCACCCAATTAAGCATCCCTTATCTCCCAAAATGGCATTGTCTTATCATCGAACAAGGCGTGCCTCATCACCCAACGATGCATGCTCTATGATGCATGCACCTTATCCCCCCAAAAGACATGGCTCCTAGGACCCAACGAGACATCCCTTATCCCCCAGTAAGGAATGCGCCTCATCACCCGATAAGGTAAGCCTTAGCACCCAATAATCCATGCCCTATACGGCACGTGCCTTATCACCCAATAACGCATGTCCTATAAGGCATGTGCCTTGACACCTAACAAGGCATGTCTTATTGAGTTCGTGCTTTATATTTCACCGTCCCACCCGAGCCACACGCTCATTCGCTGCATGTTTAAAAAGTCGGAGACCGATTTGGCAGCATCCCCGCCGATCACCTCTTTCGTTGAAGTAACTATTGTCACATATTTTTAACGTACAGCAACACCGTCAATAACATACCTCGCCAAAACCCCATGAGAGTTGGTTACTTGATAACCCCTTCCGGACTGCAGTCCCGATTTTAAGGGAGAAGACCACTCGAGTTCTTGGAAAATTCGTCCCCTAAGCGGGACTGCACCAGTCCTGAAAGTCTTAAGGCCGACGCAGTAATCAGATACTTTTCTTCTTTTCAATGGGTCGGGGAGGTTTAGTGTTAGGTATGATAAGTAGATACACCTCTAGGCGTAAATACAAGGATCGCTTACGCATAGATACGAATGCCTAGCGATCCTTAAAGTTTCGCTCAGAGTGTCGTGATTCTGGGCACCATCAAAAGGGTCGCTCATGCGTAAATATGAAGGCCCGAGTTCTTCTATTTCCGTCCATAGTGGTCGAAACAATAAGGATCGCTCGTGCATAACATGAATATCCAACGATCTTTACAGTTTCGCTCAAAGTGTCGTGATTCTGGGCGTGAACACAAGGATCGCTTATACGAGAATATGAAGGCCCAACGATGCTTGTATTTCCGTCCAAAGTGGTCGAAAACAAAAGGATCGTTTATATATAAATACGAATATCCAACTTTCCGCTCAGAGTGTCGTGGTTCCGGGCATGGACCATCTACACGTAAACATGAAGGCCTAACGAACCTTATATTTTCGCCTAGTATGGTCGCGAATATAAGGAGCGATTAAATATAAAAAATATAAAGACTCATCGGTGCTTATGTTTTCGCTCAGAGTGTCGTGATTCTGGGCGTGAACATAAGGAACATTTGTACGTACACATGAAGGCTTGACTGTCCTTTTCTTTCCGCCCAGAATGGCCGTAAATATAAGGATTTTTTTAACATAAATATGAAGACTCAGCGGTCCCAATATATATATATATATATGTACGAGGTAGGCCTAGAGTCGTGTAATCATCCACCAGAGTGGCTTACATATCGTTACATATATGTACATAGTGTACTGCAGTGGGACTTTGAGCACGTCGGAGAACAGGACAAGAACGTGGAGGCGTTCTCCTGAATTTATTATTATACTGCGAGTAGGAGAACGCACCCAGTCTCGAAATGGGCAGCCCAGTTTTCTGCTGAAGTTTTTATTTCTTTACGAGTATAAGAACGCACCCAGTCTCGAAATAAAAAGTCCTGGCTGGATTTATATGTATTTTATATCATCAAAAAAATATGTACATTATCCAGATAAGACGCATGCGGTGTAGGGATGACATATAACCCTCCCAAGGTTATACCCGGAGTTCGATTCTCCATATGCGCAATGTTTTTGTTTTTTAAATTATCGTTTTTATTTCCACGGTATAGAACATGAAAGTGAAATGAACAATCAGAGCCGTGAGATTAATCCTTATTGAAGCCGACTGACGAAGTTAGATTTTCCGGCTGAGAGGTTCGATACTTATGGTGAATTCGCAGCTACCTATAATCATTTGTTCTCGACGAGGAATGCCCCTCTATAACCTACCAGGTACATGTAAGCCCTACGTTCAAACGTTGGCACCATAATAGGCCGCGAGGCTTGGCCAAAATAGGAGATTATTCACCGCTGTCGCGCACGATGTTACAGGAGCGCCTTGTACATTTTAATGCCCCGGGTACAGTAAAAACTACCTGGTGCAGGTTTGGTTCAAGTATCTTCTTGATCGGACACCCCACGCATACGTACCACGAGCTGAGGGTTTCACGGTGCTGGCATCTCCTCGGGAAAAGATCAAGCGATAAAAAAACGATGGCGCCTCCTGAGCGAGAACAACGCTAATTCTCGCATGCAACTACTCTAGCATATAACACTATCACACTGGGTGACAATGTAACAGCCCCCCTTGGGACGAACTTCAAACCCGCTTTCCTCAAAGACATGGGGGGTTGGGGGGGGGCACACACAACGAAATATATTATGGCCTTAACGTTGAGAAGGTTACCTATAGACGCGTCGCTCGGCGTATTCAGTACGCCCTCCCCGTCCGTCGAGAAACTCAGCTTTGGAAATCGTCCGAGCGTGTGTCATCTCATCACCCTAGTGTGATACGGTATGTAACTCTATATACGGCTGTAACTGTCATGCACTCGACGCAGACAACTGATAATAATAACTTCTACGGGGGACCATAGTAAGTAGGACCAAATATTGTTGGGAAAAAACGGTAAATTTGCAAGTTTTGTGGAAGCTGTAGATCCTATTTACTATGCCCCCCCGGACTCGATACTCACCTGTCCCGAAATAAAAGGACCCTTTCTGGAGGGCCGACATGTAAGGACCGGTGGGGCATTAATGTCAATGCCAAGCGGTCCTTATATCTGCGCTTTGCTATCATGCCAAGGATGGTGTGTGTTTTGATTCCAATATGCAGCGCTTGCTCCGATCATACCATCCACAAATAAAAGGGGTGACAAAACGGCAGCACCAGGTGGAATCCAGTGACTTCGACATAGCATGGAAAGTGCCACGTACTCGTATCTTGATCATAACTGGATACTCGACAAAAACCCCCCAATAATGCAGTCACCTTGATGAATGACTCTGCTGACTCCTAGCCGACGTTTCAATTAATCAAACCGCTACAAGGTAAGGCCAGCTATAAAAAGGTTTGTGATGAAGCAGCACATCCACCGTAAAGGAAGGAACGAACATACCCGTACGCGAACCTTATGTGATTGCACGTAGAGCGCTTTGGGAGTATACCCGTATGAGAATATTATGCGGTTGCACGTAGCGCTTTGGGAATGTTCAGCGGAACCCGCCGAGAAACCTTCTTACGAGCAGAACGTTATGATATAGCTTGAGAATCCTGCGTTCTCGAATGAGGCGTCGAAGCCTCACTGCGAGGTGCGCGGTAGATATATCACCTCATTTCACTCTTGAACAGCCGCATCTTCGATCTCTCTTCCCGACGTTGTGACGACAGGATCATCATCCTTTTGTCGTCGTTTGAGCTGCATCTACGACTATTCAGGGTGGGCTAATGTCATAGGACAGCACATCCACCGTATAGGAACACACCTACCCGTATGCGAATCTCGTATGGTTACACACAGCGCTTTGGGAGCATACTCGTATGCGAACCTCATACCATTGCACGTAGAGCGCTTTGGAGATATACCCGCATGCGAATCTTATGTGGTTGCACGTTGAGCGCTTTGGGAACATTCAGTGGAAACCGTCTAGATCCCCCCTTGTGAGCAGAACATCATCTTAAGGTTTGGCAATCTTCTTCATGGGAACGTCCCGGTAGCCTCGTACCCGCATGCATACCAGGTCAATTTTGGTCGACGTCTGGGCTGAGTTTGTGTCCCCGGCCAAGCTCGCCCCTCGCTAACTCTCTCTCTCTCTCTCTCTCTCTCTCTCTCTCTCTCTCTCTGTCTCTGTCTTTCTCTCTTTCTCTCCCTCTCAACCCACTTGGGGAGCAGTAATAAGGAGGTTGTGAACTCCGATACAGGCAGAGTGCCCTACCCAGCACCGACATCCCTGTGTCTCTCACCAGCTTGTGACTCCGCACTCACTCCACAGGGTTCTTAGCTTGAGGGACAAAGTGGTAGTCAGCGAATTCTGAGCCCTGACACTGCAGCGTTAACCCTCGTAGGACTACAGTCCCGTTTCGGAGACAAACTACACCATCACACTATTACCGGGGGGCGTAGTAAATAGAACCATTTTTTTGAAGTAAAAATTGGCAAATATATAGGTTTTTGTGTGTACTGAAGGTCCTATTAACTATGGTCCTCCGTCATAGGGTGAGAAGATAACCAGCACCCCCCCCCCCCGACGATTTTCGGAGCTGGGTATCTCGACACTGGGGGGGGGGCGTACCGAATACGACGAGCTATGCGTCTATATATGCATGCAACCTCTTCGACGAAATGTTTCCAAAGGCACCATTTATGTCGTCGTGTGTGTTACCCCCCCCCCCATATTTTGGAGTCTGGAGGAAGCCGGGTCTGAAAATTCGCCCCAGGGGGTGTCTAGTCTCATCACCCAGTGTGATGGTGATGTACAGTACGTACAGTGCTCTATAAAGAATGGGTGGATTGGCCTCCCTACAACGGAACTGCAGTCCTGAAAATTGACCCTCTTCGGACTCGACGGGAGAAAATCGACGACACGAAAGTGAGTGCGAGTAGCCACCGCGTGAGTAAGGGGAAGGATCGTGCACGAAAAACGGTGCCCGAGTTGCAACGGTTGAAAGGAGCCCCTTAGTACTGCAATCCCGTTTTGGGGACAGACTACTTGAAATTAGACTACTTTGTTCCCGAAACGAGACTGCGGCCCCAAGAGAGTTACAGCATGATCCCACCCACACTCCTGAAACCTCACGCTGCTCGCAGATGGTCGATAAGAACAAAAGTTTTGGTTGCTGAATATGTTACAACACTCGGAGCGGTCAATATGTTAACGCTGAAGGTGTCGGGCTCTTTACTGGGTATACCACCACTCGTACGAATATGTATATATACATATATATATTTACTTCGGAGTATGTGAATATTGGAAATAGTACGCACCTGCCGCCTGCGATGTCCCTCTTCCAAGTGCGTGCATGATCCTCCCGAGTCGGGCACAAATGTAGTTACGATGGATGACCCCGGCATCGTCAATTTCGCCTCCGCTAGCTGCTTGGTCCAAAGCTTCCCCAAAGCGTGTCCAACTGTTTTCGTTCAAAGCTCGCCCCCCAATGCTTGCTGTCCGACGATTTTCGTCCAAGGTTTGCCCACCTAATGCTTATCGTTCAAAGTTTGCGCTAAATCCGGCCGAAGGTTCGGCCAATAGCTTTTGTCCTTCGAGTTTCTCCAGAGCTTGCCTGTAAAAGTGGACTACCCTTTTTTTCACCGAAGGTTCGGCCAATAGCTGTTGTCCAAAGCTTGTCCGAAAGCCTATCAAGAGCTTTCAGGGAGCCCGAAGCGTGTATCCACAGCGGACCTGAACCTCCTGCTACCAGGTGGGGCGCGAGGAGGACACCCCGCGGGGGTGATGTCGGGAAGGTTTATGTTATGTCATGACAAGGCCATGATGCCACAGCACCACAGCAGCGAGAACAAAGCTTTCTTATAACTGCTGGACGTTTGTCCAAGCAACTTGTTCGTCGAGTCTTCTGTGCTATATGTATATATCACCGCAACTACGACGTACTAATAATATAAATAACAACCCCGAGAGTGCTATTAACCGTCTAAATATAAGCAGCGTGACGGCGCACAAGGACACAGATGGTAGCATCATACTGCACCCGTGTGCCATGCGACTCCAACCATTGAATTATTATAACACTCGGACACCAACCATTGCATTATCCCCCCAAGTCACGCAGTGGCCGTCTCTGTATCCCTCAACTTTTGCCGTCAATTTTCTCCGTCGAAAGCCCCAGGGCTATTATTGCAGCCCTTTTGCCTGTAGTCCCGTTTCGGGGAGTAATTACTTTTAAAATTTGAGTGGCTTATCCCCATGATGGGACCGGCTGCAGTTTGAGTAGTTTACCGTAAAATCGTTACTAGGGTGCCGTAAAAGGGTTATTAGCGTTGACAGACAGTGGTAGTAGCGGTAAGCACTGTTCTCGTGCCTAGGAGCACGAGTTGTCCTAGAGGTGCGTCTCTACCGCCGTCCATGCGGCCCCCTTTTGATTCTCAACTCTAAGAGCAACGGCCAAAATAAAACCAGTAAAGAAAACAACCCCGGTCGCGGAGAAGTCGCGCACACACCTGTTCGGCGACGCGCGTTATTTAGTACCTGGTAACTCTGTCCCTAAAAAATATTAAATATAAACATATTCCTGGTATATATGGCGAATTTGATCTGATATCAATATGGAAACAGTCCTTATGTTGAGTGTCACAGCAGTTATACATATATCAGATGTATACGAAGCAAGCTGCAAGCTAACGACTCGAACCGACACTGAGCTGCAGGTCGTACAGGCGATCCTTGTCCTTTGCTTGGCAAGGCATATTCAGTCCTGATATTTCGCTTGATAAGGGCCAATTTCTCCACTTCGTTCCTCGGCTTTCCTTGGGAAGTCTCTTCTACATACGTACGTACAGGCAGTAGGTATTATACACAGCAGTCCTTTGCTTGGCAAGGCATATTCAGTCCTGATCTTTCGCTTGATAAGGGCCAATTTCTCCACTTCGTTCCTCGGCTTTCCTCGGGAAGTCTCTTCTACATATGTACGTACAGGCAGTAGGTGTTATACACAGCAGTACCACGCAAACAGAGCTCGATGGTGCTGCTGCTCATGCTACGTATTGATATTTTACTGCTGCTACTATGTACTGCCACTGCCGCGCTACTGCTCCTGTTGTTGCTGCTCTTTGTATTGCTGCTGCTATGGCAGCGCATTTTGTGGGGTTGAGCTTTCCCTTCTGCAATGCATGGTACTGCCGTAAGTCACCCCGATCATTGTCAGTCGGCAGACAGGCCTATTATACGAGTACGTGCAACCGGAACTGCTGTACGAGTATACGGCTGTGGTCGGGAACGTATCGTACGAACAACCGATGTACCAGGTAAGTATGCATTATGCATGTAACTAGGGCAACATCACCCTCACCTGCGGTCATGCTCGACAGGTTTGCCGCTAAGTAGCCCCACGACTACGGACAAGAATAGGCCTGGACGTGCGGCCCTGGCCCAACCAATTTCGCCCTGCTGAGTCTGTCCCACCCTCCTGTACAACAGTATACTACTCTCGACAGGTTTGCCGCTAAGTAGCCCCACGACTGCGTACGCCAAGAATGGGCCTGGACACATGGGCCTGGCTCAACCAATTTCGCCCCGGCTCCATCCCACTCTGCTTTTCAACAGTACCACTCTCGAAACGTCGGGTCACACAAAGTTTAGTGCTGTACGAGCTCCTGTAGGAACTCCATTAAAAACCTACTTACGACGACCTCGAAGCTGCCAGAGCCAAAGAAGTATCCACCGAGTACCGGTGGCGCTGTACGATACTCACAGTCAATGAGGCCTTCGAATCAAAAGCCACGGAAGTTTGCCACCAGCGGCAGCAGCAGGACGGGGCGGAAAAGGAGGAGGAGGAGGAGGAAGTCTGCTCGTTCGAACACAAGTCTCACGAAGTGCGCCACTCCTTCGCTGTTCTTCCGTGGTGTATGCGCCCCAGCGACGCTCGCTGTTTAGCCTACGACAACAACAGCAACAGCTGGTGCCGATTAGCTGGTCGTGGGCGACAAGAAGCGGACGCCCATCGTGGAAGGGCTACTAGCTAACTTCACGGGGTAAGCTGTTGAACTTGCGCTCGATTTTTTTCACCGTTGAGCCATCTGGAAAATCCCTTTAGAGCGATGGAGTTGGAGTTCTGTTTGTTCTAGGGAACGGTTACGGGTTACGCTTCGGGAAGAGGGCGACGCGGATTCCTCTGTCAGAGCCTGTACACCGTCGGGGGTGCTATAAATGCTTCTATGATATATGATACTACTGCTGTCTGTTTATCCCGATCGCTTGATGGTTTAGAAGTCTCGGGGCTTTATCGGGTTCTCTCTCCCGATCTTTGCTTCGATCTCGTACACCGACGCCGGAGCTGCGTTTCAAAGGTCGCAAGTTGCGGTTAGAAACATTTACCGTTTCGAATGAACCGTCGATAGTTTCGCCGCCTTTTTGCCTACTGTCGCCGTCGCCGCCGCCGAGACCTGATGGCAGGTGGCCGGCATGGAAACCTCTCCGAGTACGAGAGGGGTGGCCGACCGTTCGCGAGCCGAGGTGAGAGAGACAAGAGAGAAAGGCGGGTGGGGGTAGGGGAGGATTATTGGCTGACCTCACAGCACGAAACAGCTGCTGTCGTAAGCTTGAAGAACTTGTAAGAACCTACAGCAGTATAGCACTTTGATACAGCAATCCATTTGAAGTTGGAGGCCGACACAGAGAACAGGCCATGAGGTGTCAGTATACGCCGCCTGCAACTTCGATAGCATTGCTCTGGTCGGCAGCCTGTTATTGCTGTTATCATTCTTGCGGTTGCCTTCATCCTCACACCAACGATCAACACACCCAGAGGCTTATGTACTCTGTATACACATACAAGGCGGTACCTGCACCAAGCACGACGTGCTAAAAGCAAAAGCATGATGCTACTGCTGTCTCCTGTACCTGGTACTGGTATATAATACCAGGTACCTGGTAGGTACCTGGTTTGCCCCATCGCAGACAAGAAGGGTACTGTGTATCGAACCAACAAAACGAACCCGCTTTAATTCGAGTGCTATTAATAGCGAGGGGTGAGACCTGCGCCTGAACTTCGAGGGCGCACAACTACTGCAGGAAACGTGCACTTTTCAGGCTACAGCGCCGGCCAGCTCGAAAAAAGAAAGTAACACTCACAAGGTCAACCATAAACTTTGAAAACAACAAAGCTACGGTCCGCCTACGCATAGCAGTACGTGTAGTCAAGTCAGCGTCTAAGCTCTACCTGGCAAGAAGGTTGACCCCTGCCTTTGGCTGGCTTGGACCTAAGACAACATGCACCATTGCCGCCAGACGGTACTACTAACGTTTTCTCGAGAGGGCTGAAATATGAAAGTGTTGACATAAATAAAGTGCTCTTTCACGCGCTCCCGGAGAAAGGAAGTCAGCTTCAGCCCGATATCAGGTTTCTTGTGAGGGCCGGTGCTATAATCGTATGTGTACAGCAAGAATAATCGAGACAAAGAAAAGACAGTAACAAGCATAAGCTGTCACTACAGCAGTGTACTGTAGGCGTTTGTCCCTCCAAATGCACAAACCTCTCCTCTCTTTTGTGCTGCACCTACGGCGGTGAGAAGGTATTTTTTACTTGCCCTCGGGTCTCAACCAAGCGTCCTACCGTATCATACGAACAAAACTGCAAGGAGTTGTACGAGAAAATTGGAGCATTGTGCCACTCGTGCTGCCTGCTGCGTGTCGACATCTACACAGACCCAACTATTCGCTGTTCAGGTTGCCAAACTTTGTAGACCCGTGTACAGCAGCAACTCTCGCTAGAAGTTCTTGCCGGTGGAAATGTCAGCAGAGCTTGCCGCCCACCGTTGCATGCCTGCGCTGGCGAACAAAAAAAGGCTTGAAAAAATATATATTGGCGACATTTTCGATCAGGCTGCGCGAATCTTTGGCTCCACCTTCTTCGATGGGATGCATGCAACGACATACCAGGTATCCTATATGAGTCACCCCACGGTAGGGGTTGCACTTTTTGGGCCAGAGGTTTCTGACCAACTGACTTCTTCAAGTGAGGAACTACCAGTTGGAACGAGAATTGTGCCCATACAATCGAAAAATAGGGTTAATCTTTTTAAAACTGCAGTCCCGTTTTGGGGTACAAAACACTCTAATTCAATCATTTCAAGCAGTGTGTGCTCAAAACGAGACTGCAGTCCTATTAAGGTCAGAAGCACAAAAGTGAATACCACTGAAGGCATGCGTTATGTTTCTGGTGGCTTATTGTACAGTCGCAGCTCGCTTACGATGAGCTCATGTTTACCAAAAACAAGTAGTTCATAAGTTGCCTGGCGGAGAAGCGAACCAACTACAGTAGTTGACTGTATTGATGATGAACCCTTGTGGGACCGCAGCCCCGTTTTGCGGACAAAGTCCTTATAATTAGAGTGTTTTGTTCCCCAAAACGGTACCGCAGTCCTAATAGTCTTAAGCAGGGTTGAGTTCACTATTAGTAGTCGGCTGCCGCTATATTGCGCTTCGTTATGATGCGCTCCTGGCACGAAAAAAGCGAGAAATAAACAAAACGCCGATTGGACCTTCGGTACCGCCGAAGGCGATGGGTTTTGGTTGTTGATGCGCTATGAGCTGCAGTAAACGTCTCACCTCTCTCTCTCTCTCTCTCTCTCTCTCTCTCTCTCTCTCTCTCTCTCTAAAACGATTGGTCTCATGAGAAAACGCGCATTCCGTATGGTAGCAAACAACCCCCCCCGCAGACAAGGCAACCCGAATTTTCGAGATAGTTGGCACCGCCGCAATTAAGTACCACCCTACGCATACATATAGCGACCGCTTGGTATCCAAATTAATGTTAAAACGGTCCTCATCTGCGCGCCTAAAGCACATCACACCCAGCCAACCATTCCCTAGCCGGCAACGGTAAGTCACTCACCTTAAATCTCGAGAAAAAAATCAAATGATTGAGGTAATGTCGCGCGTAGACATATCTATAAAACATGCCTATAAAAAAGTCCCCTATTTCCGTCAGGCAGCGTCGCTCGTGTTCCTTCTATCTTATTTTTCGGCCAGTCTTAGCCCCCTCCCCACCCTCGACCGGGCCAATCGTTTTACTCCCGCCAGCCGGTTCGCAGTGAGCAGACACCACGACGTAAGCACGTGTGATGCATGCTTTTGCTGGATAGGAAATGCTGGATAGAAGCCATTGCTGAATGAAAGCTCCTCCGAGCTGCAGTCGCGCCTACTGCTGCTGCTGTCGTTGTGGCGGCATTTTGGTCACTTGACGCAGAGCTTCCTGGTAGTGGTGGTGGGGGTGGTGGTGGTGGTGGTGGTGGTGGTGGTAGGCGCGGTGGATGGTGGATGGGAGGGGGATGGGGGCCAAGCCTAGCAACACGAAGCAAAAGGCCATCGTCGCAGAGATCGAAAGGTGGGACATTTTTCGCGTCGCCTCCTTTCGCTCGCGCTCTACCGGGCACTCGCCACCCCGCCCGGCATGACGTCTTACGGGAGCCCATAGTGAATAGGACCAAATATTGTTCGTAAAAGTAGACGAAATATATAGTTTTTTCGGGTGTACCACAGGTCCTATTCACTATGGCCCCCTGTAGTAGCACCCACCAAGCAATAATGTCGGACGCCGCTTGTTTGTATTTCTTGAATCGTTCGCTAACCCGATCGTATCGTGTACTTAGTTTCGGCATTTTGCAAAATAAAATTAAGCCCGTTTTGTTTCAGAATCAATCATTAGGATTACATTACGGTGGGGAAAGCCTGCGACAGCAGAAGGGCTTTCTAAACTTTTGTTTGGACGATCTATGAATACATTGCTGCGGAAAGAAGGAGGACGAGACATCCAGGAACACCAAGAGACGGAAGCACCGGGTTCCACCACTCGAGGGGGGTCAAAGAACCGATTTCGTTGACACAAAAAACGTATTTGGTACGATTTCGATAACACAAAAAAAATGATAAGCTTAAGCCCGGTACACACAGATATATCCCGTGGGTTAAGTGTCTGACTCAATATTGCTGTGTCAAGAAATATGTGCGTAAGCATATAACTTGAAATGTGTACTACTACAAGGGAACATAGTAAATAGGACCAAATATTGCTAGTAAAAAAAGCGAAATATATAGGGTTTTGTGTGTACCATAGGCCCTATTTACTATGGCCCCCCGTAAATAGGAACATATTGGCATTGAATACATATACCAAGAATATGTCGTCACGATAAGGTATTATTGAAAAAATTACCAAGTACATGTCGGATCCAGCGATATCGGGTGGTAACTCTTCAATTGATTGAGGCTATCTGTACCTTAGCATCGGCCCACACTGAGTACTGTAGTGCATCTTGGCTCATTTAGTGCGTGCCTACTTATATCTCGCCCACAGTCAACAAACTCTGATCTGTTTCCGTCTGTCGCCTTTTCTTAACCCTTCTCTTTCACGTCGCACACCTTCGTCTACCCTACACTGTTTTTTGTTTTCCATTTCCGATACTCCTCTAGTGGAAACAACCCCCCCAACCCGACATTGATGCTGTCATCTATGTGCAACTCCGCCTTACAAGTGGTTCTCACTGTAGCACGGTGCAACTCACCCTTTCACGCGACTCGCCAAACACCTCCCTGCGCTTCGCGCTCGGTGCAAGCAATGCCTGCCTGGTCGGTGGAAACCCGATATGCCCCGTCCCGGCATTGTCGGTATGCGAGGGTCTATAGTCATACGACGACTACACGGTCATGCATCAGACCGAGTACATACCCCCCCCCCCCCGCCTGCCTTTCCCACTTCGTGACATGGTCACGTGTCGGACGCTCTTCACAGTTGGCCAGGATTCGTGGAGCGAACTTGCTTGTCGTCCTCGGACCTGTTCACCCTCGCGGCAGCGTTCAAAAAGGTGAGTAAGCTGGCGTCAATACTATGTTTTTGGTATGGTCAAGAGGGTGCGCGGGAAAAAAACAAAACCGACACCCCATTTTTTGTTTTTCAAGTCCCGAACAGGAGGAGGGGAGTGCTCTCTCTTTCGGGAGGCCATATTGAATAGGACCTACGGTACACACAAACACCTATATATTTCGCTATTTTTACTAACAGTATTTATTCCGGGGGGCCATATAAAATAGGACCAAATATTGTGACTACAACTTGCGAAATATATAGGTTTTTGTGAGTACCGTAGGTCCTATTTAATATGCCCCCCCGTAATACAGTAGTATTATTTATTGTGTTCCCCCGCAATAGACACGTGGGTTTGCGGCTAGATGAACAAATGGCTCGAAATGCCGAGGGAGACGTGGGGATACTTTTTTTTTGGCCCTTGTCCTGAAAAAGCATTGAAAAAAATGGAGGTGAAACAAACGCAACAACTGGTCGTAGGAATGTCTTTGTGTCCAATCGGCCGAGAGCTTCTAGAAGTTCTTCTTGGATACAGTGGTACGAGTTAGACGTATGCATTCAACGGCAGTCCCGTTTGGGGGTAGTCCACCCTAATTTAACGTACAATGTCCCCAAGACCGGACTTTTTTTTTCCCATCCCATTTATTATCTTCGCCCTTCTTTTTTTCTCTCCCTATTTAGTCGTAACTCAGATCCGGGGTCCCTAAGCAGGCTCTTCTCCCCCCTCCCCACTACGGTACTTGCCTTGCATTTTTATCGCGAGAAGATTTCAGCACTTTCTTCCCT
>JBBMHQ010063276.1:0-14405 GCA_037834295.1 Postelsia palmaeformis
TCGTCCGCGAAGCAGATATCTGACCTTCCTGAGTACGCATGCTTTCCGTCTAGCAGCCTTTCTGCGTCTTTTGTGTTGGTGCTTGCGTTTTTTTTTTCATTCAAGACTTTCGTTTCTCTGGCTTTTACTGTCTTTTTCTTTGTTCTTATTTTTCCTTTCTTGCTTGTTGTG
Organism: Postelsia palmaeformis; assembly: GCA_037834295.1. Lineage (NCBI taxonomy): Eukaryota > Phaeophyceae > Laminariales > Laminariaceae > Postelsia > Postelsia palmaeformis. The sequence continues at coordinate 172 of JBBMHQ010063276.1, forward strand.
CTGGTGTGTTCTCGTACCCGGTACGGTGGCATTTCACTTGCTTGACACCTGAGTTTTCGATTTTTTTCTGAAGGTTTCCTCTGTCTCACAGTCTGTGACCACATAATCAGTATATCTCTAAGATAAGGAATCAGGACGGACACTGGGTGTACTGATGAAGTTGGGTAGAGAGGACGATTGAATGTGAAGACAACAACAACAACAACAAACTTGACTGTAGACTCGTCTCGTTGCACGCCTGGCTCTGCTTCTTATCTACAAGTCGTGGACTGTTTCTCCGCAACCAGCCTGAGCTGAGTCTCCATATAATTTCGTTGCAACAATGAACCAAGCTTACAGCGGTGCTGAAACAAGCACCCTTCGTTGTACGCATGTAGCACGAGCAAGACGCCGCGGTCTTCAACCCAGATAAAAGCACTTATGAATGAAAGACGAAGACACGCGTCCACCATTTTAATCGGCAGGCCTTATTATATGTACTACAATCTCTCAAGTATCGACGCGAGACTTATCACCCCAGCACCCGTATCAAATGTCCAAGCTTATGAGTACCCTGGTATGAAATTTGATAATCTTGCAAAACCTAGGAGAAGGGGCCACAAAGCACAGCAACAGCAGTAGTCATTTGAAGTGTGACTGGTTTACAGGCGACTGACTCCTGGAGAACGATACTGCTCAAGTGCTCAACACCAAGGATGTCAGGAGACATGTGGAGCAACGCAGGACGTGCGCTGCCAAGGGTGTGAGGTTCGAGTGTTCCACATTACAACTCAGTCATATGTTGTCAGTCGAGGCATCTCAAGGTGAAGTTGCTGTCTGTCGAGGGGTGAAAGTGCTGTTTCCTGACATCGTTGATCAACACTGTTGTACTCGACACATCATGATACGTCATGCTCATTGCAAGCAATGCTTACTTTTAGTCGTATCGACGATGTGCGTGCGTGCTGTCACAACACGATGTCCGCAACTGCGCATCCATTTATTCATCTGCCTGGGTTACGTGTGTTGCTTAGTCCGTAGCGGATGCCTGCGAGGAGGCAAAACCAAAGCAGGAGAGGAGAAAGGAAGCAACTTGCTCCTCCTGCTCGCCCTCCTCCAGAACTAACTGCATATATAGTTGTCTCATAACTCACTCACCTGACAGAAGCGCAGAAGGTTCACAGGGTGCCTTTCGCTCAGCGAGCCTCCGTACAATGGCGATTCAGGCGGGCGGAGAGGCGACAGGAGCTGCTTGGCGGCAGGCCGAAGAAGCTCGTTCGGAGAGAAGCGAGGTTGTTGCTGTGTTGTTGCTCTGTCTCGAATTGTTGGAGAGGGGTCCGTCAAGCAAAGGGAAAAATGTACTTCAACTTCAAAGATCCCAGTTCCAGTTCCGAGTTCCAGTCCTCAGGCTAGTCCAACGATCAGCAGTCCGGACTGTCCAGCCCAGCTCTTGAGAACTGAGAACCGCAGTTTCAGGAACAAACGAACAAACCACTCGAACTCTGAGTAATTTGCTTCGAAAACAGGACTGCGGTCCCTAGTGGGCGAATAGTCCACCGGCCCGTGAGTAGAACCAGTAGATATATTTTCAGTGGAAAAGTAGGAAGAACCACGTGCTCCAGTCGGTACGTCGGTACTACATACGAGGCCACAGCTGTAGAACCAGCCGAAGTGCAAAATATGACAGCGACCACACGTACACTGCAGCAGCAGGCCCGGCTCCCTCCCAGGCAATCCGGACGAAACCCCAGACGTGAACAGCATATAAATACTCTCAGCTTATCCCGTTAGGGATCAAGTCGGCGGGTTGCTTTCGTGAACGATGTGTGAAATGTGACTATCCCAACGAGACTACAAGCACAACACCTGGTACTCTTGAACGTAGCCAGGCACGTACGTACCCGTGACTCTCGCGGCTCTTACTGTTGAGCACCAGCGCACGCTTCAGGCTACAGCAGTGATAGGGTGTGGCCGTCATCGTAACGGTAATCAGGAGCAACAACATAATGATACGATCGGTACGACATGAGCAGCAACCATATAATGAGACGGCAACAAAGGCACAATATACAGAACATGAGAAGATACCCGAGGTACAGCAGAACTACTATAATAATACTCGTGGGTTGCTGCTTTTTTTGCTGTGCATTGGTAGGTACACTGCTGTCCAAGTGTTTTCAACACACTGCACACTGCTGTATCTCCACCACCTCTTTTCAGGTGGCGAAAAAATTGGAAAAGCGGTCGGCCTTTTCTTGGGTGGCAAACCAACGTACCTACACAAAGGGCAGACTATCGACTCCTTCCTACGTTCTTGCATGCACCTATTCAGGAGCTATTTCAAGGCAGATATATTCGTGGTCTGCACGGTGGTATGCCTGCTGTTACTACCTCATGTTTCGCAGTGTATGGGAGCTGTGTATACCCAGCGGACTGCTGTGCTGCACATACAGCGGTACGGGTACTCACTGTACGAGTCAGACGAGTTGGATATGCATGTGTCTCAAGTTGGAGTAGCTATGAATAGATCCTGCTGCTGAACATCTGGAAACGGCAGGGTAGAATCCACAAAAGGTGATCAAGAGCGTGATCTGCAAAATATGTACCAGGTATAAACTTAGCGTCAGCTGTATGGTTGGTAGATAAAATGTCGGTCCATCGGCGCTGCTGCTGTGTACAACAACAGCAGCAGTGTACACTAAACTGAACGGAACGGAACAGAACGGAACGGAACGGAACTGAACTAAACGAGATTCCTCCTCCCGACGGAAAAATAAACGCTTTGTTTGCATTTCAATGCCAACAACTCCAATAATTAAATACTACCCTGGTACGTTTGTTGCTGTAAAATGGCCAGATACGGGTGTTTTATACCACTATCAATACCAGGAATGACACCTTGTAGGAACAACTGCTGCTGCTGTTCGCTGCAAGTACATTTTCGCAGACTACTCACTAGACTGTCGTTGAAACGTCACGGCGGACTTCGCGACGTTTTTTTTCCTCAGAAAATCATCGAGACGACGCTTTTTGACGACGTTTTTTCATTTTCACGGGGAAACTTATATTTTACCCCAGAGGCCGGAGGGGCGTCTTGTTGTCATCATGTTGAGGGGTCCTGCCATCAGGGAGGACCTGCAAGTCAGCACTAGCACGGAAGCAACCATACGCCGCCACACGAGTGGCACACCTCCTGCCAGCTGTAAGCGAACAATACTGTCTTACGTCTGCCGTACTTGGCAATGCTTGCGCGAAATTTGTTTTTGCACCCGTACTGTAGGTGCAAGTTCCCTTCGATGCGTGCAAACGTACCGTATTTGATCATTACAGCAGTAGCTACTGTCGGCAGTTATGGTCTTCATGTATAGTCAGTGAAGACCCCTCTTTCGTACAGGGCTACCGCATTAAGGTGGGGCACCGAAATACCTTGGTATCCGGGTGAAATATAATAATATTGGGATCAGAGATCAGGCAATAAAGTGGTTTCCGAGATACCTGGTAGTAGTGCGGAGTACTGCACTAATGTATGATATAGGCCTTGTGACCTTGGGGATCTCCCGAGTTAGGGGATCACTTTTGCCTGACGGGATCCCCAGCGGGCTTACAGAGTCCGCTCTCGCCTAGGTGAACTCCTCTCGCCTTGCGGGGCTCCCATTATGTACGAATGCCATGTGACCCCGAACATGTACGAATAGTGTGTCATATTGCGTTTATATCCAATTTCATCCGGTCATTTTTTCCTTTTAAAATTAATGAGTCGACAACTGGGGGAGGGGAGAGGGGATCTCCTAAGCATGCTGGGGATCCCCCAAGGCGAGACAGCACCCCCTACGCCTGTTGGGAATCCCGCAAGGCAAAAAACTCTTTTCTCGCAACAATGGGCGCAGGCACAGCTTCTCCGCGGCGCTAGAGGTTGTCTAGTCCGCCATCACAGACGGGAAGCACGAGAGGCGCCATATCAAGCCGACCTTGAGCTGCGCGCTACAGCAGTGGGGCTGGGGGAGATATCCAATAGTGGCCAGGGTAGGCGGCTTCACTGTGTCTATTATCCCCGGCACCAAGGCACGTTGGCGATAGCAGGCCTACTTGACGACGATTTCAATATGGATCTCGATCAACCTTTCGTCACGGTGCCAAAGGTGCAGCCAAGGCGGAATACTGCCTATGCCAACATGTTGACGCACGTGCTTGGCCTTCTCTGAACCACGCCCTGGGACAGTACCGTCAGTGTAGGAAACCGGGCACGACGAACTCACTTCTGAGGGCCATCCTTTTGTGGTGTGTCCAACCGGCTTCGCAACACTGACATAACGGAAGAGTGAAGCCTACCTCGAGCTTCTCGCCTATTGAAAGGGGCGATATCACCCTGCTCCCGTGGCTGACGGAAAACACCCGACGGGCATCGGCGAGGCGTAGCAACCCAGCCCACGAAGCGACAGATGGGGCGAAGTTCCGAAGAGCATCGTAAGCATGCGGTCGCCCGGGGTGTGTGACGGGGGCAGCAAGCAGACTCATAGTGGAACCGTGAGCGCCTGGCTGCGAGGCGATGTGGGATCGTGTGAAGGCGAACCTTGTAGACAAAGGTCCGACCTCTTCGTTCGAGGCAATATTGGCAACGGTAGCAGCAAGCGCCTTTGATATCAATGAGGGGGGAAGTCCTAAGTGGTGCTTGAAGGGAGAGTTGGACCCCCAGGTTATCCTAGAAGTGATAAGCTCTCCGAACGCGCTGTCTGGCGCGGGAGGCGACGGCCTGTACTGTTCATACTTGAGTCGATTCTAAGGACTGCCTTCGGGCGAGAAAAGTTTAGCGACGGGACTGAGACCTTCTGGAGGCGAGTAATCGACGATCCAAGTGCCCACCCAAAGTACTGACAGCTCTTCCTGCAGACCAACCTCACTACCCTGGGGGAGCATTCCTCCCCGTATGCGAAGGAATGAAGTAGAGACGCCTCCATGTAGCCGGGACTATACGGGAGTGGCGGCTGTGACTGAAGAAGAAGATCAATCGAAAGGCGAGGTAGATTGGGGGAGGATTACAAGGGAGGAGTGAAATGGATACCTCTACGCGTCCGAGTGCGCCACGAGGTGAAAAGGTGGATTACCCTCCCGAGTGGGCTAGCGCATTCAATACGGTCAAGCGGCCGGCGGTGCTCGACGACGCGGCCACCTACCTTCTAGCACTCACACAATTTGTCGCAAGATAGTACGACGGCGATGTATCTCCTGTGGTGTTCTTTCAGATGGATTCGGGAGAAAGACGAAAACTCGACCGCTCCAATCAAGTGCGACACAGGGACGCCATGGGACCGGCGCTGTTTGGCATGCTGCTCTTGCCGGGCGCGACATAAATACTAGTCAAGGCGCCGAGATGTTCATCTTTCTGGACGATACCAGTGGTGCAGGGATAAATGAAGCCACATCCGACACTATGGGGGACTTGTCTTTCCACCAGAAAGAGCTGGCTATCGTTGGTATCCCTTTAACGCGAGTGAGACGCTCGTGTTACACCCAATGGGGCACACACCAAAAATAGAAGAAAATGATCTTCTTGGAGATATTGGCGTCCACATCGTTGGCCGGGGTAGGCTGAAGGCCATTAGAGTGCCCATCGATACACCGACTAATACGCGATCGAGAGCGCGGTGGAGGTCGTCTAAAAGTTTGGAGTAGGACCACTCGCGCGGATGCTGCCACGAATACCAGTTAAGCAGCCAGATAGACTAATTGCCACTGGCTCCATGACCCGGGGAACATCATATATCCATCGCATGATAGACCCATAGGTTTTCCTTCCAACACGTAAAAAAACAGACCACAGAGCAATGCAGATGTTAGAGAAACTTCTCGATCGAGATCAGCAGACTAATCGTTGTTTCAGGGACGAGTGTCCGACGAGTCAACTAACTGGTGTTGCTGCTCCATCAACGCGTGCAGCCGAGCCTCTCCTCGAGCGCTGGAGAGCTTGGGCTGTCATTGACTGAAGACCATAGGATGTCAAAATTTGTCGGGGTTATGATGGCGACTGTACCGGAGGTGATTGCTGTTCGCTTGGGCGCTAAAAGAAGAGAGAAAGTGATGATGTTCCCAAATACTTTACGATATCCATCCTACAGTCGTAGAGAACGATTAATTTCCGATTTATAATTTTGGCCTTTTTCTTCTGTCCGACAATGTGTCGCGGGAATACCATGAACAGGAAAAGAGACAAAGCAGTGAAAAATTCAAACGACCAAAGGCTCTACCGGGCATACTACAGTAGTACGACGGACCTGCGCTCCCTAATTATACTGGATTCAGTTCATACCCACAATAGATGCACGTTATAGGGTAGTTTTCTCGAAGTGCTTCGGAATAGCGCCGCGGTGGACGCAGCACCTTCATGTAGTGAGGGTCCTCGGCTCTGGACTAGTAATAAGTAATACAAGCACTTTTCTAGGGCAGGCGACAAGTGCTAGCCGATGCACCATCCCAGCGTTAATAGCCTATCTATACTAATATAGGATTATGACGAATCTTATTGAAATGAATTTATGGTGTCCTAGCGACATTGGGTTAGGGCCGCGCTTGATGCTGCTATTGCATCTCCTGGCCCCCGTACTTCGGGTGGCTCTAATTTCTGGATGTTGATCGGAACAGAAGAAATTGCTGTGTTGACACGATGCGTTTAGAACCTAGGCTGGTTTGTGCCTACCCGAGAGCGGCTGTGACTTTAAAATAATTCATCACAACAGCTTGTGATAATTTCGAAGTTGCCCTCCCGCAGGTTCTTAAGAGAGGCCTGCACCTCGACTGAAAGGTGCTGCAGTGTTCGAAATGTTTTTCGACCTCGATGAGATGCAATACATTCCAGCGCTGTTCTCAGTTTGCTTGTCTTTCTTATGTGAAGTCGCAGTTGGAGTTGGTGCGAGTGCGGAGAGGTCAGTCGACACCGGCACAGACGGCACCTCAGCTGGCGGGATTTGTCTCAGGCTGAACGTCTTTTTGTTTCACTTGGGTCTGGCTTATACCCAGCGTCTGCGCTACTCGTGATCGTACTGAGCAGGGATACAGCATGGGATGATATTCGTCGTGGCTCTTATTTTTATATTATGTGCCGCGTGATACATACATATTTTATAATCACTTTCACTTTTCAGCAGGAGGTTTACCCTCAGCGGTCTTCTTCTGGACAAACCGTGGAAACACAAGTGTCGTCTCTTCTCCCTCATCCTCCGGTACGTGGCTTTATTTTTTGTCGCGCATACAGTTCAGCATTCCCACTGCGGCGACTTTCATCAAATGTAGTTATCTCACGCTTTCGCGCTTTCCGCTATAAGCATTTTCTGTGTGAGGTAAGAAACACTCCTCACGACTATGCACTCGGCGAAACTTGAACCCACGAAAGTGATCATAGCAGGCACGCGGACCACTTACCAAAGGCCGATCCTAACGGATAAACAAAACCCGATTCGTCACGTTTCGTGATATTTTCAATTTGTCAAAACTCCGATATTTTCAAATCCAACGGTATTTGAGGGTGGGGCCAACTCTCTAAGGTAGGTCACGGCCAGGCCGTGCCGGGCCGACCGCGTCCGACCCGGTCCGCGATTCGAACCATGGGCAGAGGCCCGACATGGTCTGTTATAGTCCAGCCTCACGCGCCGTCGGCTAGGTCAGGTCCGCGCAAGGTGCCAATCTCTCTGACGTGTCGTCTGCTCTGCCTGACCCATGATATTTTCAGATTATTTTTACTTTTTCTTCACGCTGTGTCTGCTTCTCCTCGAGATTTCAAGGCAACAGCGTGCTCGTCAGCCCGCATCCAGCAGTGTCTTTAGGCAGTCGCTCGCTGTTCACAATTAGCGTACGAAGCGGGGCCTGACATGCACCTATACCGGCCATCGGATACCGTTGGTATCGGGTGGATGACGTAGTGCCTTGATCAGGCGTATTTTGAGCCACGACAGATGTTATGAATCGTGGTTTTGTTTTTTTTTAAGGAAACTGTAAAACAATTGGCGTCATGAGTCGTGAGGTTTTTCTCGTGAATCATGACGAAAAAAAACACGATTCACGACAAAAACCTCACGAATCGTTATTTTTTGTTCCGTTAGGAATGGTCCTAAGCCACCCAGGGAATGAACACAATAAATTGCACATACAACAATTATTGTGCCTGTTGCGAGCCTTCAATTGAGTGCCAGTACAACAGGAGCGGCGCAAACTATCACGCACACGGTGCGTCTTCGTTCGGCCAGTTCAAAAACGAGGACACTGAAACTAAGAAGACGGCATGGTGTTGGCACTTATCATGTTCGGAGAAGAGTCGACCCTCAGTGCCCCTGAAAGTGGGAGATCGAGAAGAGCACTTACCTAAGCGTTAGCAGAGGTTTCTGGCGTGGAGGGGTAGGGAGGCCAAGAGTCATCGGTAGGGAGTGTACGTAAGTAGCGGTAGTGTCCCGCGGTTATCGCGTGAAGAAGATGGTGCTTTTCCTCTCGCATCAACGTAAACGGTACAGGGTGACTCATACATGATCATAATCTACCGTATGAAAAACATCATCACACAATATGGCGCAATTCTCTCGTGCCAAGAACCACCGAGAGATGAAAAGCAAACGGAAACAAAAACAAACAGTTATGCACATCTGGCTACATCAGCGCCGTCGGCTGGGGCAGGTCCGGCCCCGTGTCTCGTCGTGGACAATGTCTCCGCAGTTGGGTTCGGAACCATCACGTCTTTCGTCGGCATTGCGCAGACATGTCTCACACACACCTTGCTTCAAACAGTCACGAACCCCGGTGGCCATTCAGTGGCAATTCCCACTCGTGACAATGGTACGTACTCGGGTAGTTAAGTTGATTGAAAAAAACGTCCATGACGAACACTATACCTTTGCGGAAGGAATAACAACTCCTGTAAACACAGGTAGCACTTCCCCTCAGCCAGCCCTCACCGTCTCTTGTCGTCCATGTGGGTAGCCAGTTGGCCTCCCGTCACACCTTGGCCAATGGTTACCTGTGGCATATATATATGCAAACCATTTAATGCTATGATAATTTTTGCAGAGCGTGCACCTCAGCCGCACAGAGGCGTTGTCCGATGGGGATTGATCCTGAGTTCTCAGGGGGTGACGCATTCTACGATAGAGGTTTACCCTTTTTTGTTTGAGGCTCCCCACGTAAGGAGCTTCATACCTCGCCCGAAACCTGATTCCAGCGGAAATTAAGTCGACTCCCGACGAACCACCCGAGACCCCAAGTATACAAAAACGTCATTTTTCGCAAGAAGATTGGCATCGTGGCAATTTCAGGTCAAAGAGCCTCGTCAACCAGGAACATTTGTAGCGGACGTGTCCTACCTCTATCGTAGAACGCGTCGGGTCTTCTCTTAAGAAGCTCCACACCTCACCCGAAAACTGCTTTCGGTAAAAATCAAATTGCATCTTGACGAACAATCCCATTTCCCAGGTATATATACACGTCATTTTTCGAAACAAGATTGGGCTTGCGACGATTTTGGATCAAGGACACCCGTCGTCCAGAAAACATTTTGGCGGGAAAATATTACCCCTATCGTACAACGCGCCCACGGCAATCCGCACATACCAGGTACGTACAAGACAATCCTGTGTACGGGAGTTGAAATCGCATTGCACTGAAACGGTAAATTTGGGCCATCCCCACGACTGCTTGTAGGGTAACCGGCTGTCGTGTGATGGCACTGCCCAATTTACCGTCCCTTAAGTTTGAAGCGACGCGCCTATACGTTTAGAAATATAGCTGCCACCCATGCTCGATTAGGACTGCACGTCGTGTATGCCACCGGAGGTTCCTCAAGCGAGGAGGTACAAACCTCACGTGAACCTGATTTTTTCATATATAGAAGAAGATTGTTCACCGAGGAACAGTACCATCGCCCAGATATATGCCAGGAAACTTTCTCACAAAACCACAAGTTCAATATCAACGCTGTCGGGTAGTGTGACAGTTTAATGGTCCTGTCAGTCGGAAATGTTATGGCGGCAGCTCGTCTTACCCCTAACGTACAATATAGTACAACGCTCCTCCTTGCAGGCAGCTACGGACAAGTTTTGTTCGCTAATATTACGATGTTTTCACGAAAGCAAAGAACGAATGTGCCCCAAAACTCCAACAGATGAGCGGAAACGTTGTTGATGCTCATACCAACCGGTAGCGGTACCAGCAAACACGCAGCGGCTAGAACAAAACAACAGACACACATAACAGCCGGCGAAATACAATCTCGCTGTATTTGTTGTACCTTGCGGCATCTACATACCCGCTTAGGTTGTTCTGCGCTTCACTCGAGGTGGTTGATGCCACTAGTGTCCGCCACCCAGTCCCCATCGTCGGCGAAGTGCGACGACCACGAGTGGCTAGAGCCCATGCACCGGACCTTCGGGATGGGTCTTTGCGTGCGAACCTGCGCAAACGGCAGATTGCCGCGCAAAGAAAAGACTCAGCAATATGCGTAGAACGAGAGGCGGTGAGGATCGAGTAGCCTCCAGCGCGGAACGTGAGGCGAAACACGGCCAGGCCTGAGGGCGGATCTCACAATAGAAACAAAACTCGTCACTCGCTCACGTACGACGTATACGCCAGTTTTCTTACGTGCAAAGTGATGCCTGCTACGGTAGGTGTACACATAATTTATTTATATGGTCGGGCTCTTCGACTTACAAGCTCTCAATCATACCCAAACCAATACTTTGAAATAAACTTTGAGTGCAAGCCGATGAACAGAACTTTGAGCCTGGCTAAACCACCAACAGCAGAATGTCACGGTCGCCCCTGATGTATGCATAGGCTCAAAACGGGGGAAAAGAGGCTTTTAAAGGCATTTCTGAAGACTGCAAAGGTGGCATCGATAGAAAGTCTATCACCCACCGCATACTTCGAAAGATACATTTCTCTGATTCACGCAGTGGTTCTAGGAACAATTCTCATCAAAGTGGGTGCTTCGACGAGATTTTTGTCTTTTTTTCTTGCGCCTCCGCACAGTGATATTCGAAGGGTATACAAATGTATGATGTGGTGGTAAAGAAGCCAGAAAAAAATTACTTCGGCGAAGTAGTGCTACCCTGATGGTAGCTAGCGCGAGGCAACAGCACGTACAATATGACTCGTGATACGTATTCTCATTAGCGCCGGCACCGCTTCAATACCAGACAATATCGGCAACAAAGCGACCCCGGAAGGTATTAATAGCAACAAACCCAATCACTCGCAGGCACTTTGGCATACCTAAGGTACCCACTCCCAGTTTTACAGCCGGCGGGTGCCCTCCTGTTTACATCTGTTGCGCTATCAGAAGAACGGTACGTAAAAATCCTACCCATTTATCATTCCCGCTCCAACGGCACACTGGAAACACGCAAACATTGAAACAACCAGAAGAAATATTTTCGAGCGTTGAATTTGGCATTGAGCTCCCGGTTGAATGATCCTAGACAGGCGTGAACCGAGTAACGAATAAACCAACGTATGCGTGTTGCGCACAGCGCATATGGCGCACACGCGTCAATCTGTTTCGGAGCAGAGGCATCCTGAAGAAATGTGCGCAGAAAAACCTAGCTTTGAGTTGCTATGGCGAATTATGTCTCATTTTTGTAGCTGCCATCGCGGGATCAGGTGGCTTTGTGGCTCCTTCCGAAGGCCACGTGCGATATTAACCCAGGGCCAGTTTGGAGCGCTCACGTCCTGATGACCTCTGGATAGGGGGGCCAGGCGGAAAAGGAGGCGATCGTTCGGTTCTCAAACTGGTGTTGACACAACTGTAGGCTCTTCTTATTGGGCCCTCGATGGGTCAATTTTTTTCCCTCTCAGACCTGGTGATCAACCTGGTAATGTCGCGGCCGTATTCCTGTGACAATGACAACAGATGCGGACAATCTCTAAGTGTGGTCGAACCCTTCTGTATGCGGAGTGGAAGGTACAGTGGAAGGCAGTCCAATGGTAAACACAAAGAAAAAGGCGCACGCATATTGATATATGGAGAGACCCGTGACCAAAACCAGTAGGCGCGATACCTGGGACATCGATGTAATTACAATTACACGAGAGTTACACAAGGGGTGGCAGGCTGGTGGAAGTTGGCGAAGGTCAGGGAGCAGTGTGGGTCTGACCTTTTCTAGAAGACTCTCCACCTCGCGGGTGCTCTTAGGCGCGAATACCCTAGCGGATGATGTCTGCACCGGGCCGGTCCGATTTCGGAACATCCCCTCCTTGCTGACGGGACCCGAAAGTTTGCCCGAGCCAGTGTATTTACCCGGCGCACCTGCAGAAAAGACAGTATGAAAAAGTCGGGTCTTTGTCAACCTGCTCTGAAATCTCAGCAAGGACAGATGAGGTCAGGGATATTTCGGTGTATGGCTACTGTCCACGAAGAAAATATGCCGTCTGTACAGATTTAGCGACGTAGTGGAGAAAACAAATGCAACACATTTCGGACCTACACTCTGGATACATAGTCGTGGCCGCAGTGTAGGTGAGTCCTCTTTACTCAACGAGTACCCCGAACACGAAATATATACCTCGGTTTCAACTACAGCAGCGAGTTGATCTCGAGACGCGGGTGCAGTTCTGAAGGGGGAAAATATCGTAGTTTCGGGTAATATCATTCGTCGGTGTCTTGCCATTTCTCACCGCACTGAGAACGCGTTGGTCACCGAACCTTCGCGGGCAGCACGAGGTCTAACAAGTGTCGTTGATGCTGCCCCTACCGCTATTCCTCTGTCTGTTGCTACACGATCGTGTGGATGGCGTGTAAGCGGTATGTAGGAAGCTGACTGAAGACCCCTGATCAACCTGTGTGCACATTTACCTGATCCCAAGCGCGTTGCGCCTGTGATGACCGCTTGGCCTGCCGGCTTCAAGCTCTTGTCGCAAAACTGCCAACATTCATATTGCATGAAAAAGGAATGCCGTTATATGCGGAACAGCCGCCTGGGTAAAGTGTTGCTCTGTGAGATGAACAAGATGCCGATGAGACTTGAAACACATCATATGCTATCTGTTGTCGCCATTGTTGATCATCCCATTGGTCGTCACAGAAAGTTTGGGAAGAGGATAGCAACATTCGCATTGAAACATAGAGACATGCACGTATTTAGTAGCAAGACACACCAGTAGTCGTCACACATTAATACAATGGGTACCAAAACGCCACTGGACGTCATTATGAAGACTAACATTGCATAATAACGGCATTCCAGCACTCGTCACAATCTACCATTATATACCTACCCCACTGACACTGGTAGTCATTGCTACCAGGTACCTGGTAGGATTTATGAGTATGAGTGGGCGTCACTATTACAGCTGGTAATGACTGTCCCATGGACCGTCACTATGTAAATCGTGTTAACTATCAATACAAAGTCTTACGCGTCGGTGGTTTGTGCTTCGCTTGTTGAGCTTCTTGCCTCTCACCCTGCCTTGGGAGTCCGTGCAAACTATTTTATTTCGGTACAATAGGCGTTCTCACATAGAAGTGTACCCGATCATCACGCCAGCTATCGTTAAATACTGCTCCTACTGCTACTACTCCAAGCGCTCGAACTACTACTTCTAGTGCTTATAACTATGACCATTCTCACACTTCGAGCGTACTAAAAGTACAAAAAGTATTGCTTCTACTGCACTGCTTCCAAGAGGCATCCTACGATAAAAGTTCACTCTACTTTTTCTGAGGCTCCTAATCTGAGGAGCTCCATACCCCACCGAACAATGGCTGCAGCAAATATGAAATTGCTTCCCGCTGGATAATCCCGTGACCCAAGTATACGAAATCGCCATTTTTCGAAACAACATAGATAGGCTTTCCGACGATTTTCGGTTGAGGCACCCCGTCGTACAAAAACGATTTTTGCTAAATGTGACACCTCTATTGTACAACAACAACCATCAGGTACGCGATAGCACTCCTGTCTCGGTCTAGTACGCTTTCTACAACCCACCTAAAACTCCTACTACTCCCCTCACTGCTGTTTATATAGCTGCGAATGGACCAAATGATCCATAGCACTTCACAACGGGGGAGCAGCGTTCTGGACAATGCACAAGCAACGGTGAACACTGTCGCAGCAAATTGATGCGACCATCGACGTCTGAGGACCAACGCCCCAACGGGTAAGGTGGACTGTAACTGGACTAAGTCCGGCGGGAGGGCCTCATAGCCTAGGTTTTTGTTAGTAGGTGAGCTTGCGCGAGTCCCACACTAATTACCCGAGAGAGATGACTCTTCCTCCCGGGTG